>PVJH01016095.1:0-51402 GCA_004026705.1 Nesogale talazaci | reverse complement strand
TTGAGTAAACAAGCGGCCATTCAGCTCAGAAGCAATAAAGCCCACACGGAAGAAGCACACCAGCCTGTGTGATCATGAGGTGGTGAAGGGATCTGGTGTCAGGCATCAATGAGCTAAAATTATATTATTATTAATGAGGGGAAGTACAGATTGGGGACCCAAAGCCCATCAATAGGTGAGGTGACATCTTTTGCAGAGGGATTACAAGGAGGAGATGAGTCTGTTAAGATACAAGGTAGGAGGTATGAAATATGCAACCTTTCTCAAGTTCCCATGCTGCCTCCCACCCACTATCATGACCCCAATTCCACCACATAAATCCAGCTAGACCAGGAGATGTACAGTGAAGTTGGAAACATGGGAAACTTAGGATAGATGATCCATCAAGACTAGTGATGGGAGTGGTAATACCAGGAGGGTGGAGGGATGGAGGAATGGAGAGGGAGAGCCAACTTCAGGGATCTACACATAGCCTCCTCTCTAGGGCATGGACAACAGGGAAGTGAGTGTTGGGACACATTGTACAGTGTACAGGATGAAAAAATAATTTGTAAATTACTAAGGGTTCAAGGGAAAGGGGGAGAGGAAGGGTAATGTAGGGAGCAGATAATGGGGGCCTGGAGGGAGGGAGAATGTTTTGAGAGTGATGATGGCAATGGGTGTGTAAAAGTGGCCTGAATACAACTGATGTTGTTAGGGATTGTGATGGGAGTTGTAGGGGCCCCCCAATAAAATGATTAATTTTTTTAAAAAGGGGGGGAAGGGAAAGGGGAGGGTTTTTTTTTTAAAGGAGCTTGTATCAAGGGCTCAAGTGGAAAATACTGGGAAATGTATGTGGAAATATGTGTGCAAATGTGCTTGATACAAATGATGTACTGAATGTTGTAGTAGCTGTAAGAGCCCCCAATAAAATTTAAAAAAAGAAAAGAAAAAAAAAAGGATCACCAGGAAGGGATGAGTCAGCCAGGCCGCAGGATAGCACTGAGGAAACACACACTCTCCCTCGGGTTCCTTGAGGCTTCCTCACTGTCAACATCATGACCCCAGCTATACCTTACCAATTTGGCTAGACTGCAGTATATGTACTGGTGCAAACAAGAGCTCTCAACACTGGGAAACCAGGACAGATGAGGCCCCTCAGGACCAGAAACGGGAAGAGCGATACCATGGGGGTAAGGGGATAAGAGGGAGAACCAATCGCAATGATCAGTGAATAACCCCCACACCCAAAGGGGAAGAACAACAGAAATGTGGGTTGAGGCAGAAAATGGTAGGTGTCAGATAGGAAAATGCAACATATGTACAAATACACTTGGTACAATTGATGTATGGATTTTTTTTTCTTTTAAAAATCATTTTACTGAGGGTTTATACAACTCTTATGACTATCCATACATATATCCATTGTGTCAAGTATATCTGTTTATTTGTTGCCATCATTCTCAAACCATTTTCTTTCTGCTTGGCAGTATGGATTGTTATAAGAATGCTAAGAGCCCCCAATAAAATGATCGTTAAAGTTAATAAATAAAAATACAATTAAACCACCACAATATGATCTAAATAGATAAATAAAAAATTTTAATGTTTAAATTTTTTCATGACTATCCAAGTGTGGTGCTATTGACTATAATAAGTTCATGATGCCATCATTGTAATTTACATATCTAATAAATATTATCGAGGCCTTTCTATAACTAGAAAAGAATTACTTGCCTCACCTATATTCTTTTTAAATTCACAATAACTTTACATGTAAGGATGATTTTTCCCACTGTAAAATGAAAAAAATACTATCCACAAAGGTTTACAATTTGCCCCAAACCACATACATAGAAATGGTAGGCGTAAGATTTGGACCAATATTTGCACTTAATCAAATTTCAGATATTTTCCACTTTGATATAGGGCTGCCTTTTGTCACTTGTAACTCCCTTAGGTAGGTTGTACCAACTTCTATGAATAACATGTTTTACTGTATTTTATCAGACAGACTTCAATTGTCCAGTAAATTCAGTCCAATGTAGTCTTCAATATTTCACCAATTATCTGATAACATATATTAACTTTCGAAATTAATATTGTATCAGGGTTTAAGAACAAAAGACATAGACCACACATACTCTGTTAGGGTATAAAGAATAAGAAAGGATGAGATTAGCTTTTCTGTTGGGCATCAGGCTGTGTTCCAACAGCCAACAAGATCACTCCCTTCATGTGGTCAACCCAGGGCAGATGTCCTACATTTACCCCTTTTGTGCTGTAGACTGGAGAAACCCCATTTCCTTCCCACAAGGACAGATACAGACGTGACATTGGCCAATTGCTGTTTGGTGTCTACACAAGGACAAGAGACAGAAAATGACTATGTGGTCAGATTAGAGGGGAGGCTTCACAGATAAGGAGAAGGAAGTGGGAGAGAAAGCATGACCCAATTCCCAGCCTCTTTATCAGAGACTGTTCTGGACCCAAGCCCTTTACTTGGGCAGCCTGGATGTGAGGCATGGGAGCAGATCATTTCCCCCAACAACTAAAAGAATACAAATAATAGCATTAAAAACTTAATGGAGATTCTGAGTCAAATCATAAAGAACTTTATATACCATTCTTAATTGAATGATTTGTAGATATTATCCAGAAGTACGACATTTTAAGGATCCTGTAATAAGCTTAAACATACACACATGATGAAAATTAGGTGAAATTTTAGTTTAAGCCTAAGTCACATAAAACATTTTCAAAATTCCAAAAATCAGAGAAATATTTCTTTTTTTAAAGCGTCCAGTTGTTTCCCTAATAAGAAAGACCCATTAGCACAAACCATGAAGGATCTATTGATGCTATCACACCACAATTTTTCATTCTCATAGAAATCAGACAAGATGAATAAATTATGATAGTCTACTGGAAGGCTGTTGGCATGACTTCCCAGAAGTCAAGCAATAAATTTGCAACAAAAAAGAGATCATATTATATTTGCAAATTTCCTAGTAAAGTCCATCTATGCCCAGAAGTTATCTGTATTTACTGAAATGAATGTTAAAGGATAAGGAGGGTCTTTCCCTCAATGTCCATGTAAGAATCTAAAATGGTGTTGGGTTGGATGGTCCCATAAAATATGCTCCATATTATATGAGGCACTTATGTTTGCATAACACCATTGCCGTCCCACGTCTGGATTAAGGACAGCAATACAAGAGCAGGTTCTTCCTTCATAGGGGGTCCCCGGCTATCATGAGAAGACTCATGAAATACAGCAACCTCCTCCTCAATTTTTTTTACTACACCAGGGGACCGTAGGACCCCAGTGCTGAGCAGAGAAGCTGATCTCATTCTGTCTTTTATTTTTTTCTCAATATTCAGAGTGTATCCTGAATTATTTGGACGATCAAAGGCATCCACTTTCAGAGGAGGGCATAGTGATAGACATTTTCCAACACTCCATTTTGCATCATTTCATTGTAATTGAGCAATTTATTCATGATTTGGGCTAAACAAAGAAGGTGTCTTAAGTCTTGGCAGATCCTGACACAAGCTCAGATAGTAGAGGCAGAAACAGAAATTCCTGTTACCCTTTTATTGAGGGTGTCTTGTCTTGCCTTTTGGTATTTCTAGATCATGAAACGGCCAATAAAATAAAAACTAGACCTTCTGCCATCGAGTCAATCTAACTCACAGCAACCCTAGAGGACAGAATAGAACTGTCCCACCCAACTTCAAAACGATGGAAGCCTGCCTTTCTCGGAGCTGCTGGTGGGCTGAAACCACTTTCTGTCCAGTAGCAGTGGGGCGTGCAATCGGGCTGTCAATAGGGTGCCTTTGAACCACAGATAGGTTTGTTGTGTTTTGTTTATAAATAAAAGCCAGTCCTTGTATGTGATTATAATAGGTGAAGCTGGTTCCCTGGGAGGACATAATATTCGAGGGGAAATGCTACATGTAGGGATAAGAAAATGTATAAGAAGAACAGAAAGTTTTCGATACAAATGTCGACACATTCATATCCTTCTTCCTTGAAGAGCTCAGTAGCAAATGGGGTCGAAGGCAAATGTGAAAGTAGGGAGAGAAGAGGGAAGGTGGCAAACCCCAAACTTACTAGGAAAAGCAGAGGGAGGGAGATGGCTCTTCCTGATTAAATGAGGGTGAGGGGCTCACGGTGATTCACTGAGCAATCACAGCTTCTGCATAAGGCACACCAGGGGTTTAGAGAACTCCTCGGCCTTGTGGAGTACAGTTAAGATAGACCATTTCAGGCCAAGCTCCTCATCTTACAGAAAGAAAACACAACAACAAACAAACAGAGTTGCCATAGGAAAAAGCTTATTTCTGCAAAGTCAGAACTAGAATCAGATCTCCTATCACTTCGTTGCTAAGACTTGAAGAAAGATATTTTCCTCCATGCAACACATGTGATGGGAAGATGAACCACAAAGATGTCTGCTGTGAACATCCTGCTAGAAAACACAAGATTAACTCAATCTCTAGAAAGAATCGCAGAAAAAGAATGAGCAGGAGAGGATGTGGGTAGGTTTGTGGATGATCTCAGGTCCTGTGGCCCAACTGATTACCCACATGGAGGACCCCGGGCTTGCCTGAGTATAAATCATACATTCTGATGTCCATAGCGCATTCTGACACACCCTACACTTGACAGGGAACCCTTTTCCAACTACTGCTCCTTTGGAGGACCAATCTGAGCTCGCAGGACTTAGGCGTGTGTCAGTTCTACTGAGTTGACAGAGACTCTCGTGGAGCCACCTGGCAGAGGAGGAGAGGCTCGCTGGTTTCCTTGGTTACAAACAGAGGAGCAGAGCATAGGTCTTCCTTCTGCGCAGCTGCTAGGTGGGCTCAAACTCTAACTGCCCATCTTTCAGCTCAGAGCCACCGTTGAACCTTTGCGCCCTCATCGTTCCTGAACACAGAAAGATCATATGAAATATAATAGGGTTTACTGGATTTTCAGGGTGGGATTAAAAAAAAGAGAGCATCTCATTTGTGGAGGGTTGAATGGCAGATTGCCATGAATTTCATTTGTTGAGCTGGGCTGTGTAGCTATATACAATGTGCTTTTTTAACAAGACCAAAAATACACAAAGATCCCTCCAGATTCTCCATCCTTTAGACCTAGATAGTGGTCTGTGTGGCCAGACTAAAAGGAGGAATGGTAAAAGTGAAGGAGACTTGAGTCTTTAGTGACAAACCAATGCACTGCAAACATGAAAAAATGTAAGAGTATTAGCACATGAAGAAAACGACTAGACTATTGGCCTTGTTTACGTTTACACTCACCATGGGCCATAAGGCAAAATTAAAACTGTGTCCAATCTGATTGACTTGGATCCTGTGGGTGACACAATTGGAGGAGCACTCTGTGACTAGACCCAGAGTTGCCACTGGAAACCCGCTCCCCCAAAGGGCTTATGAAGAAAAGCCTAATGATCTGCTTAGTCCTTGGCTTTGCAATTTATTTTAAAGAATATCAGCTGCATTCAAGCTCATAAAGAGTTGTGGAGGGGAGTCAGTGCAGTTTGCAGGAAGTGGAGAGGAGGTAAATGCCACATCTATGGACTGCTAAAAGAACAAACAAGTCTGTCTTTGAAAAAGTAGAGCAATTATAATCCTTAGAGGCAAGGAAGGCGAGACTTCATAGCTCATATTTCAGACGTGTTGTCAGGAGAGACCCATCCCTGGGGAAGGGCATTGTCCTTTGTCAAGTAGATGTGTAGAGGGAATGAAGAAGACTTTTGACTCAGTGACTGCAACAAGAGGCTAAAACATAAGAATGGTTATGAGGATGGTGGTGTCACTGGGAGTGGTGTGTTCTGCTGTACACGGGGTTGCTATGAGTGAGAACTGACTCAACCACACTGAACAACAGAAACCCCTGTGAGAAAATCACAGCTTACAATGGGTACACACTCCCTGGGCCCCCAACACCCCTCATCATGTTTAACCTCAAAAAGTCATTCATTCAGGGGTCATGCTTTGGGGGCTATATGATATGTCAGGCACCTTCTAGATAATAAAGAGCTCTGGCTAGTTGAGCCAACCATCTCTACCCGCTTAGTTCATGTGGTTTAATGGAAAATAGACAAGTGTACAGTGATAACAGAATGTGATCAATGTTGTACTGAGTCCCCTGAGAATTAGAGGAGGGACACTGCCTGTTTTCAAAGCCTAAGCTTTTAGTACCCTACCTCCCAATCCCACTGAACTACCATGAGGAAAACCTGGGAAACCAGATACTCTCCCCAAAGCACTTAATAGTCCTGTCTCAAAGCTTCACATCAGAAAAATTTTGGGTTGTATGGACTTCACCTAAGATCAAAATTCACTGCACTAGAGTTGATTCTAACTCAGAGAGACTCTCTAAGACAGAATTGAACTTCTTTCCCAGGCTATAAATCTTGACAGAAGGCGCCACTTCTCTCTCCTGCAGAGTGGTTGGTGAGCTCAAACCTCTGTCTCTGGAGTCAGCACTGGGACATTGAACCATTGTACCACTGGGGTTGCTCACCTCGGATCTTGTTAAACTATAGCTTCTGATTCAGAAGAATTCACAGCCAGGGATGCAGCCAGAAGAATCAAAGTCAAAATTGTGATTTAAAGCATAGAATGAATGTTTAAAATGCTATCTGATTAGTAACGAATGTCGATGGCATTCAGTAAACAACTTCCATGTTGGCAATTTAAGCAACATTTTAGAGAAGACTCCTTTGTTAACCCAAAAAATAGTTCCAAAATACGAAGATATTTCCAGGAGTTCCCTACAATGCTGGATCATTCCATTTTTAGCAACCAACTCAGCAACACATGCCATACTGTCTCCTGGTGATGCTGCTGTCTCCCCAACTCTTGTGACACTCTCAATCCTTCAACTAAGAGTAGGTAAAAGCCCTGCTCACAGCAAACCCCTCTGGAGCTTTCCCCTTTCTTCTCACTCCCTCTTTTTCTTTTTCACTCTCCCATTTCCTTTGTGTCTGCTCTAGTCTTCACCATTGTTCTCATTCAATCTTCACTTACACTATTTACAGCTTTCCTCTTTGCTTTGTCATTCTCAATCCAATCAATCGAAAATGAAGCTGCTCTTTGCTGTGTTGTGCCTTAGGAGCCTCTCTCTCTCTCGCTTCCATGGATCACATTTGCTGCGCACTGAAATACTCAAGGGATTTGTAGGAACAGTGGATATCTGGCTTGCCCCTTAGACACTCTGAACTAATTGGTCTGGAGTGCACTTGGCAATCAGGATTTCCAAAAGTTCCCCAAACATTCTAACTTGCAGCACACTTTGGAAATCACAAAACTGTGTGGGCCTGAGGCATGAGACTGAATACCCATAAACCACCTTCTGTCCACATGGCAGACAGAATTTGAGGGGTTTAGGGGGGAATGTGGGTTAGTTTTATATAGATAGATATATCAATATCATTGTATTGGGGCTCTTACACCTCAAAATAATCCATACATCAATTGTATCAAACATATTTGTGCATATGTTGCCATAACCATTTCCAAAACATTTTCCACTTAAGTCCTTGGTATTATCTCCTATTTTACTCTCCCTCCCCCACCCTCTCACCCTTGTGAACCCTTGGTAATTTATAAGTCATTTTTGTTTTATTTTCCTATTTTGCACCATCTGCTGTTTCCTTTACCCATGTTTTTGTTGCTGCTCCCCCTGGGGGTGGGGTGGTGGTGGGAGTGGATATTTGTACATCGATCATTGCAATGGAATGGGTCTGCTTTTAAGATTTGCAATCAAACCAATCTCTACAGAAACAAGTTTTCTTTTGTTTTCTCTTGTTTTTTGTTTTAAATTATTTTATTGAGGGTTCATGCAACTCTTATCACAATCCATACATGCAGCAAGTACATTCCTTGCCATCATCATTTGCAAAACATTTTCTGTCTACTTGAGCTTGTGGTATCAGTTCCTCTTTTTCCCCTCCTTCCCCATCTTTGTCTCTCATGAACCCTTGATAATTTATAAATTATTATTATTTTGTCATATCTTACCCTGTCCTGTGTTCTCCCTTCATTCACTTTTGGGTAGTCTGTCCCCTAGGTTATATGTAGATACTTGTGATCAGTTCCCCCTTTCAACCCCACCCTCCCTCCACTCCAGGTAGCGTGACTCTCACCAGTGGTCTTCAGGGGAGCAACTGTCATAGATCCCCTGTGTTTCTAGTTCTTATCTGTACCAGTGTACATCCTCTGGCTCAGCTGGATTTGTAAGGTAGAATTGGGATCATAATAGTGGTGGGGAGGGGGGAGGAAACTTTAAAGAACTAGAGGAAAGGTGTATGCTTCATTCTGTCAAGTACAACTTTAAGGCCAATTTATTACCCATGCAGGAGATGATGACTCTGGTCATATTTCATTACCCCCTTTCCTGCTCTTCTACGGAATGGCAGAGTGGAATCTATGCTCTAAAGAACCTGAAGTCAAGGCTAGTGGACATATTGCTTGGGAGTTCGTCATTTGATGTGAAAATTATTGTGAGGGTTAAGTTTTAAATCCTAATTTTAATTTTATATCTCATTAATAAGTCCTTGATGTTGATGTTGCTGTTGTCAGAGGCAATCCAATTGGTTCTGATCCATAGAGACCCTATGCGCAACAGAACAAAACACTGTGCCATCCTCACAATTGTTCCATGCCTGAGCCAATAATAGTATGATCATTTATAGAACTAAGTGCATTTGGCAGCAACACAGCCCATAAGCAAGACAACCATGATCACCTTCCAATGGCTCTTTACCCACAGCCTGTATCCATATGACAAATTCTGGTGGTAATCTCTTCCACCTCTACCACACTTCTCAGAGTGGCCAATAGGATTTCCTGAAGATAATGCCACAAGCTTTTCCCTGGGCAATGATATGTTAACCTGAAAGATTGGGTAATCATGACAATAGGACAGTCACCCAAGGCCACTTATTTTCAAATGGAGTCACCTTCTGTGTTAATTGCTTAGTCCTTCTATAACAAAAATTGCTGCAAGTGAATACTTTACAAACAGAAATTTATTCTCTTACAATTTAAAACTAGAAGTCCACATTTGAGTCTAGGGTATGGCTTTCTCTCAGTGTCAGGCTTGGCAGAAGATTAGTGTTGCCTTCCAACATGTGATGGCACT
The DNA here is from genome assembly GCA_004026705.1 of Nesogale talazaci. Taxonomy (NCBI): domain Eukaryota; kingdom Metazoa; phylum Chordata; class Mammalia; order Afrosoricida; family Tenrecidae; genus Nesogale; species Nesogale talazaci. Next base: position 42,263 of record PVJH01016095.1, on the reverse strand, counting down.
GTATCCTTAAAGATCAACATATATCTTAGCATCTCTACCTTCCCCTTGGTCTACGAAGTTCTTAGTTCAGAGATCCCCCATCCAAAGGATGTGTTCTGCTTTCCATTTTCCTTTCTTGGTGGTAGTTAATTTCCACCTTCTCTGTTCACTGCTTTCTCCTTTAATTATAGTAACATGACAGATGGTACAGTCCACACCCCAGGGAAACTCCTAATACATTGGATCAATGTTTTGACCAGACTGAGTCTATCACATCCCACCTAATCCACTTATAATTGATTGACTGATCACATAAAACCACATCACTGGGGGTGATTGAATCATTACATAAATGTCAAATTACTTGATTACATAACTTCCAAACCACTGAAAATTACATTTGGGGGAAGGTTTGGGGCCACAATTGAATTCATGAAAACTGCTCAGAGTAGCAACTCTACTTGTATGTGGCAACTTAGTAGAAAGACAGCATATTGGTTAGTGGCCCAGAGTCACGAATCACAGCTCCTCATGCACAAGCAGTGTGGTCTTGGCCAGCCACACCGGCTAGTCATCTGAAAAACAGGATCTGGGACAGGACAGCCTCAAAGTTCTCAGATTCAAGGATTCCATGATGTGACTCACAGGAATGCTGTGCGACCAGCTGGACAACCGGGCTGACTTGGAAATTTACTGAACCCTAGAGTCCTATACTGAAACGGAATAAGCTTCACAGGTGGGCTCAAGAGGTGTGCTTCATTTAATGACAGGAAAACCTACATGATAATAGAGAAGCAGTGTAATTATAGATTAACCAACATTTTCCAATATATATCAGATGATAACTCATAACCATGAGGCATCAAAAAGTGTGTGGATAAATGGAATTTTTAACAAAGAAAAATTTTCACAGACTTTTCAAAAACATTTTTATTGGCACATAATTCACATATAATAAAATCCAATACTTCACAACCAGAAGAGTTGTGCAATTATCACATGACCAGTTTTAGAATAATTTCTTCAATTTTGTACTCAACATTATTAGCTTTCCATTTCCCCCAAATTCCCCTGCCATACCTGCAAGGTATCATTAATCCAGTTATTGTCTCTATTGATTTGTCTAACCTGGATTTCATGTATAGGAAAAAAAACATTAAAATCAAATGAACAAAGAAAACTGACAAAAATAACAAGGTAAAATAGAATTCAAAAAAAGCAGAAAATATTAAAAACTTGAACAAATTTAAAAGGATCCCTTACTGACATCTAATAATAGGGTGTTAATTATAATGTAACTACATCAGCAACAATCCATTTTGCAATGCATTCTGAATGCTAGCAAGGCTATTCACCTTCCAGGCCTATGATTAGAGAAGATTCAAGAGGGGCTTAATCTGTATGTATTTACTCTTTAAAAAAAAAAACTGGCACAACTTTCAAATGGGTCAAGAAGCAGAGAAAATGGTAAGAGTCTACAGTTTGACCTGTGTCTGCCATAATTGGTTTTACAATGCTCTTCCAGTGATAACGGAGTTAGGCACAGCCCTCAACTGTAATAGGACAAGATTCAGTGAAGGCTTAATCCATGTGTGGACCATGCAGTTGGATTTTGGTCTTCCAGTGTCATCCATAGCCTTTGACAAGTCTGGTGTTCACAGCTTAAGCTCTGATACCATTCTCTCATTTTGATTTGAATTATGATCTTTACAAACTTTGGATCACAGAGGCTAATGTGCTCCTTCCATGTAAACTTAGATTGCACCTCACTTAGATGGCTGTTTGATGAAAGACAAGCCTTTAAGATCCCAGGCGCCATTACATCGGATAGTCAGGCACTATCTAGTATCCTCACTTTGATATAACACCTATATTTTCAGGTGATGCTTTCTGAGGGTGACCATTAAACAGGACCATCGCATAAGAACCAATCGTTCTTAGATTAGGACTAGAACCATGAGCATACCCCAAATCCATTAATGTATCTATAGTTTACACGTCTGTGATTCACTATAGAAACATGATTGTCATTTTATTTTGGATAACATTATACATTATCCCCTTGTGTCACCATTTCCACTGCCATTGAGTCAATACTGACCCACAGTGACCCAAGAGGACAGGAAGAAACTGCCCCTGAGAGTCTCTGAGACTGAAAATGTACATGGAAGTAGGAAGCCTTGTTCTCCCCCTCATGCATATTGAGATAGTTAAAGTTTATGGTGCCAATCTGGCCCGATAAACACATGTGGGGTTCATGGAAGGCCAGAGAGATAAATGGCTCAGTAAACCTCACCTGTCTAGTTCTCCAGTCTCCTGCTTTCTGATGGTCGAACCAGAGTGAAGCTGCCTTAGCCAGTTCCCTGCTTCAGCTGGTAAGGCTCACTTCCTGCGAGACATCCCTGAGGAGAAGGCACATGGACCTACCGTGATGCAGCCCTGGGTGCTGGAGCAGCCATGTAGAGACCCCTGTCAGTGCTGAGATGCTTACACATTCACCGATTCAGCTTTCTTCCTGCAGTCAGTGTCATTGTGTGTATTTTATGAGATGGAAGAGGACTTTGTGGATTGGTGCCAGACATATGGGTTAATGTTGGACTTGTGGACTTGGGCATCACTGGGTTGGGATATTTTCTTAATGTACACTTAGCTTTTATATAAAACTCTCTTTTATAAATATGAGTTTCTGTGGATTTGCTTCTCTAATGTAACCAAACAAACACACATAACCACTACAAAGTGAGAGTGACATTTTCATGGACTTTGTGAAGCCCCCTATACACTTTATCTGTCATATGATAGTTCCTGGTAGCTAGAATAAAAATGTCTCTATTAATGTAACTCTTTCATATTTGTGCACGATACATTTTCTCTGATATTTATCTGTGATTTAAACATAGTGAAATGCATTTGTCTTGTTTTATCCTAAAGATGTGTGATATTTTACTGTTATTTTGCCTCAAAATAATATCTTTATTTACGGTTTTGGGGAATACCAGCACATTTCAAGATAAATAGTTTAGATAGAAGATTCAAAGTTCTAGGTAACTACAGCTCCCAGAGAGCGAGTTCAATATATGCATATGCTGTGGGTCCACTAGCACTAAACTTTATGGATGCCTCCAACATTATTGCAAAACACACAAATAAGTAGTATCAACACTAAAAACATTATCATTGAGTCCACTATGACTCATGTCAATACCATGTGTGTCAGCATAGAAGAGTGTTCCTTTGGGTTTTCAATGGTGGTGATCTTGCCAGGTCTTCCTTCTGAGATTCTTCCTTCAGAGGCACCTCTGGGAAGACAAGGCAAGTACTTAGCCACATACGTATTATACAAGTATATATGTGCACTTATTTATGTAAATATATATAAGGGACTCCCACAACATATAATACAAGTAATACTGACCCCTACTAATTAAGACCAGGTACATCATTAGAAGCAGTGGTTCTTCAGACAAACTCAGATGGAATCAGACTATATCCTTGCCCTGTGTGATCCAGCAGTGTGGATATGACCACACTGACATGAAGGAAGCCTGAATCTCAATTGGCCCTCGCTGGTTTATTTGCATACTGGAGCTTGAGAGATTCTGCTCTAAGAGTGCCTCCGTCCCTAAGATTCTAAAGGACAGGGTTCTATCATGCAATATTCATTTTAGAACAGCTTTTAAAAATACTAGCAAGTTTGTACAATGTTATCAATGGATACCAAATGTACACGTATATGAATCAACAAAAATAATCCTAAAACCTGGATAGCATCTAATGCTGTGTGAGATAAGTGGATTCCTCTCAGGAAAAAAAGTACATTTTGAGGGAAGAGTGATGAAACTGTCACAGGGTTAGTGGTAGTTCTTGTTTTCCCAGACATTACCCTCATATGCAGGAATCATCAGACTGTCAATGGAGTCTTGTTTGTGATGATGCTGAACAAATTGCAGCGGAGCTTCCAGACAAAGGAAGGTTAGAGATAACAAAATGTTGGTCTTCAATAAGATCCATACCTCACACTGATAGGTAGATAACGTAGAGAAAAAGGCATCCATTGCTCATGCTTGGAAGTTCGAGCTATTGGTCAGGAAAGGATGATACACTGTGCATGCCCAAAGGCTCATGCTTCTGGCCAGAAATGCAGTACCTGGGTTGGCTCATTTAGGTCAGGCGAATTCAATTGAGCCAATGGGGTTGACCAGAGTCATCAATCACACCTCCCTGCCAAAAGACAGAAAAGACTGGAGCCTGGAGTTGATCGGGTCTTTTCTTGAGCAGCTTCCCAACAGGCAGACAGGAGTAAGGGATCTTGTGGGTGCCTGTGTGAACTTGAAACGTCTTTTAACTTTCATAAAACTTGTTTGGATCACAAACCAGACTTCGGCTTAAATATTTTCTCGCATGCAGCCCAAGACCATGTTTTACATATGTGTGTGTGTGTGTGTATCTTCTCGAAAGAACTTACAGCACCATACATAAAAATTGACTCAGTGAATTAGACATAAATGTTAAAGCTAAACTTACAAGATTTCTGGTAGAAAACTGTGGGAAACAAAACTTTCTCCCAAACTGTCTCCCCCAAATATATGTCAAAATTAGTTGCTTGCTACACATGGTAAGTAAGCACTTGGAAGTGAATGAAAATATGTTAGAGGTTATTCACCCTGTGTTATCTAGAGCAATCAGACTGTATAGTCTGTCCCACCCTAAGTAGAGTCCACATCCTTCTGATAGGACAGTGGATTATTTCCCTGATGGACAGTCCAACGAGGTCAAGCCCACTCAAGGATGACCAAGGTTAGGCTACCATATTTAATCTAAGGTCAACCCTTCTTGTCACATGTATATCCCTAGAGCCCCCTTTCCTAATACATGTATACCCCTAGCTCATCCCCTTTCTGTCAGGCTTATGCCTATTGTACAGCCCCTTCCTGTGACGTGCGTGGTTACCTGTAATCACAATCCTAATCATATATGGGCCTTGGCCAGAGAAAAAGAGAAACTACTACTGCTTTTTCACACTTATCTGAAGCCCTAACCCAGTTTACTAGGTTGGAACCCACCTTTTCAGAAGGAGCTACTGTTTTAGCCACCCATTTTATTATGCAGTCAGCTACTGAGATTAAAAAGAAACTTTAAAAAGCCGAGGATGGCTTTAGATCCCCATCCATGACCTGGTAAATTTGGCATTCAAAGCGTTTAATGCCCAAGGAAAACAGGCTAAAGAAATGCATGAGTCCCAAACCCTCTGGCAGGCTCACTGGCAGACCCAGACTTTGTTTACCACTTTAGCAGCAACTCCAGTCACACCTCTAGCCATCAGTCACCTGGACCGTGCTTTAGATGTAGGCAAGAAGGGCATTGGGATAAACATGGCCCCTAGCTTTGACTACCCAGTAAGCCTTGCCCGGTGTGCAGTCAGCAGAGCAGGGCCATTGCAGAAGCAACTGCCCCACAACGCCTAGCCAGGGTGGGACTGTCCCTCCTACCCCCAATCCATCATTGGCACTGTTGGGCTTGGCCATTGACTCCAACCGAGGACTCCCGGATTCCACGACCCCATTGACCCTCCCTGAGCCTCAGGTGACAAACAAGATAGCGTGCAAACCAGTCTCCTTTTTGGTGGACACCGGGGCTATCTTCTTAGCTCTTCCTTCCTTCTCAGACACCACTTCTCCTCCCCTGGTCACAGTTGTGGGTTTAGATGGCAAACCCTCGAATCCTTTTATAACCCCCTCCTTTGTTTCCAGATTTAGGGAATTTTCCTCTTTCTCACTCTTTGTTATTAAAGCCTTCATGTCCTGCACCATTATTGGGTAGGGATCTCCTTTCCAAGTTGGAAGTTAATCTCCAATGGAATCGCTTCCTACCCACTTTTCCTTCCCAAGTATCCTTTTTGCTAATGCCTTCCACCTTTGAATCTTCACCCATGCCCTTCTCCACTGCACTGTCACATTACATAAACCCTGAAGTGTGGGACACTTCCCAACCAATTATAGCGAAACCCATTTTCATTTGCTTTAAAGACTCTTCCATTTTCCCATCTCTTCCTCGGTTTCCAATTTCCCTCATTCACCACAGAGGCCTGAAATTCCATTCTGCACATCCTGTTTAACCAACTCATTATGCCTGTACACTCGCCATGCAACACCCCTATCTTGCTGCTTAAAAAGGTAAATGGGTCCTACTGCTTAGTAGAGGACCTGTGCCTTACTAATGAGGCTGTAGACCCTATCCACCCTGTAGTCCCAAATCCTACACCCTTCTGTCCTGCATTCCTCCTAACACCGCCTATTTTATCCCTAAAAGATGCTTTCTTTACTATTCTGCTGGACCCTATCTGCCAGTTTCTCTTTGCCTACACTTGGGAGGACACTGGAAATGCCCCCCCCCCAATATTTCTGGTGTATCTTGCCCCACGGTTACCGAGATTCACCATGTTTATTCATCCAAGCACTAACCACTAGCCTCCTGCCCTGTCTTCTCTCACTATTTATTTTGCTGCAGTATGTAGATGACCTCCTGCTGTGCAGTCCATCTAAAGCCTGCTCTTTGGAGCACACAGCCCAACTTTTAAAATTCCTAGAGTTCAAAGGCTATTTGGTTTCATGAGCTAAAACTCAACTCTCACGTACAACTGTTATTCGCTTGGACCTGAAACTCACCCCCACCACCCATGAACTTACGGCAAACCATCACCAGTGGTGAGGAAGTTCCAAGCTCCGGAAACCACGGACGAAAACTTTTCCTTTTTAGACTTTGTGAGCTTTTTCAGACACTGGAATACCCCCAATGCCAACTTGTTAGCTAAACTCCTTTATGAAGCAGGTAAGGTCACCTGTGTTGGCCCCCTTGGTTCTCCCCAGCTAGTCAAGGCTACCTTTAACAAACTCCAGCATGTTTTATCCTGTTCCTCACCATTGCATTTGTCAAGCCCCACCAAACTTTTTTGTACTTTACACAGATGAAAAACAAGGTGCACCAGTTGGTGTCCTAACTCAACACCTGGGACCTGCTCTAACCCCACGTAGATTATTTATTCAAGCAACTAGAAATGACAATCAGAAGCTGACCCTCATGCCTCTGGACCCTGGCTATAGCCTCGACCTTCACCAAAGAAGCTTTAACATTGACACTGGGAGAGCCCATGCAGATGTTATAAACCACCAGACTGCAGGACCTCCTTTTACATCGGGTTTTGTCTCTGTTTTCCCCCATGTCACTTGCAAGAAATATACCTTATATTTATTGAAAACCCTAACATAACCCTGCACCAGCCTCCCTCTTTAAATCTGGCAATCCTCTTGCTCAACTCCTAGACTCACTGTTCAGTTGTATCCTAACCTAGCTATCACTTTGTTTGTTGATGGTAGTTCTGTTGTAGATACCCAGGGACAACAACAACCCACCTATACTGTTTTGTCACTTGATCAAGTCTGGATGTCTCCCAGTTGGGACCCCCTCACAGAAGGGAGAACTTATTGTTCTCACTTGAGTTCTCCATTTGGCTAAAGGGAAAATAGCTAATATATTTTCTGATTCTAAATATGCATTCCTTGTCACTCCGCCATCTGGAAGGAGTGGGGATTTCTTACCACCAAGGGGTCTCCCATGGTAAATAGTAAGCTAACACCCAAACTTTTACAGACCCTTCAGCTACCAACAAAAGTAGCTATCATCCATTGCAGAGGACATCAAACTGATAACTCTTTTGTCACATGGAGCCACAATAGGACAGACACTACTGCCAGAAACCTCACCGTTAGCTCTGCTAACCTGACTCCAATTCTCCACTTCACCATCCCCAAGGTGCAGCCCTCTTACACACACCAAAAAGAAGCCACCCAAACTCAGAAATGAGGAAAGAAAATTCCTGATGGGTGGATAGTTCTTCACAACCAAATAGCACTACCCACACAACAAGCTGAAAGTCTCATTCACCAAATACATTCCTCTTTGCACACAGAACCTCATACTGTGTCCCAGTTCTTACAATAATATTTTATCACCCTAAACTAATCCAGCTTATCTAGAATATTAGTTCCTCTTGCCCCCTGGGTAAAGCTGTAAATACCCAAGAGGCCCTTAAGCCAAAAGTCCCCACACACCAGTTATGTGGCCACCTGCCCCAGCAAGATGGGCAGATAGATTTTACTCATATGCCTAAACACAAAAGCGTTATGTTCTTTCTCACATTGGTAGACACTTTTACAGATTGGGTCTAAGTCTCCCCTACCAAACAAGGTTCAGCAGATACAGTTACAGACATCCTGATAACCCAAATCATCTCTAGGTTTGGCCTCCCCAATTCCATACAATTGGATAATGGTTCCTGCTTCATATCCCAAATCACACAGCAAATCTTACTCTCCCTGAACATTAAATGGCATTTACACATTCTGTATAGGCCTCAATCTCCTGGTGAGGTGGAAAAGATGAATAAAATTATAAAAACTCATTTATTTAAATTGTCCTTGGAACTTCACCGCTCATGGGTGGACTTATTCCCCCTTGCCTTAACTCAAATTTGAGTCACCTCTCACTCTCCTTCCTTTTCAAGCCCATTTTAACTTTTGTATGGCAGACCTTTTCTAAACAACCACAATTTACCAATTGAGACCCAGACACTGGCAAATTATCTACCTTTTCTCTCTCTTTTAAGGAAACTCCTCCAAGAGCACACAGACTAGTGTCTCCCCAGCCCTGATCCTGCACAACCTGACTTGCCAGTAATCAGCGCAGAAGACTGTTCTATTGAAAGAACTCCATCCTCAGCCTGAATAACCCAAGTAGTCAGGACCATTCACCATTGTCCTCACTACTTCCAGGATTGTCAAAATCCTTGGTGATCTTAACTGACTCCATCTCATCAGAGTTAAGTTAGCCCCAAACTCAAGTTGTGACCAGTATTCAACCCAGGTTGTGGGACCTACTACTCTACGCCTTCTTAGGGTACTTCCTACTTCCCATATCTAGTTTGTGTTTTGATGCCTATTAGTGTACACCCACATATACAGCTTTTTGCCCATCCTACTCTGCTCCACACCCGGGATCGTATGTGTAGCTGTTCTTCCTCCGTGGGCAAACCTCTAATAGCAAAACCCGTACCATCAGTAGAGCTCACTGTGACCAAGGTGGCTGTCAGTGGCCTGTTTGCCTTCGCTTTAACATCACCCACCTTTGTCCTTTACATCCAGGTGCCCCACACATCTTCAGTCCTCTGCTATCTTCAAAACCAGAAACATGAGTCTTGTCAAAGGTGGCCAGAAGCATACATGGGGTATGCTTACTTCTCATGTGTGCATCATATGTGTAACGTAGACCAGGACTGGAACTCTCCAAGTGATGAGAGCACAAGAAACTCCATTTTGTGAAAACTGCTTTGCAAGACATTGACCTTCTGCTACAAGAGATGACGCTTTCTCGCCAAAAGATGATTCAACATATGACCACCAAATGTACATAATCAACCTACCCATCCCAGTCAAGAGATTACACGTTCCCACTGATGATCAAATGTACATACACAACCTACCAGCACAGGTTAAGAGATGACATGTTCCCATCAGAAGAACACTCAACATATGTATCAGACTGAAAAGAAGCAGCCCAGGCAACTAAATGTCATGGAAATTTCCAAACTTTGCTTACCACAGTGTATAAAACCTGCACCCCAGAATTGGTCAAGTCAGAGAGCTAGGATCCAAGAGACACCACCTCCTACTGTCTCCACCTGGTGCCCAGGATGAGTACACTGATGAAGGCATTGGCCATAATGGACTGGAACTTTTAACTTTAAAATGCTTGCTGAGTTAACCTTTATAGTGATATACCATTATTTTTGTTTGCTGCATTATAATTTACTTCTGCTTAACTCCTAAGAATTCAAATTGTTTGATGTGGGATGTCTGCTATGAATGTTCATAGTGAATTAACCAAGCATACAAAAATGTCATTGCTCACACCACTCACAACATGAAGTAATGCCCTGCCATGAAACCAAATTGGAGATTATCAGACACATATTGCAGACTCCTGGGATCCAAGGTGGAAAAAAGGGGTAGAGGGAGGCTGTATCGATAGCCCTCTGCTCCAAAATCTTCTACTGCCTATCAATCCATAGGCAATATCTCCAGATTCCTCACCCTCCAAAAAGCATTGATGAAAAATTCAAAATAATGAGCTTACCCTGTTAACCCAACTTACAAAACAGGAAAACAATCCCAACCCCTTTCAGTGGGTAAAATTAATCCATGAAACAGCCTCCCTGATAAATGTTTCTAGAATAGAAAATCACCCTGCTTCATCAGCGCCTCTCTACAATATCTTCTACTAGCAGCAGTCCCGATGAGCTCTCTCCCTTTAGGGAAAGCCAGAAACCTTTGTCCTGCCCCCATTCCTAACATACAATATTTGCTCCTGATTGGCCAGGTTAGTATGGATTACCCGCTGTGTTATTTATCATCCACAACACAGGTCTCAAACCTACCCTATAATCACACTGAAATAATTAAAAGTTCCCTTAAAGCCCCCCTGGGAGCCTTTTTACGGTACAATGGAACCCTAACAAGGTGCCTTAATACCTCCAGCTGTACCTCCTCCCTTCCAGTGACTGTAGGACCCCAACTCAACGATGTACAGCCAAGAGGAATTCCGATGGCTGTGGGACCTATACACCCCTCCTGGTTCTAAAACCAAGCAAGCAGTTTTCCTATCAGCATTAGTGAGACTCCGCCTTGCTTCCTCCCTAAGCACGCTGGCAGGTCCAGAGGAGCAATAGGACAAAACATTATTCAAGCTCAAACCTTTAATGAGAAGGTGCTGTTCATGATGGATTCCACTTTTAACTCACTTGTTTCTCACCAAAAACAACTAATATCCTTAGCCCAAGTCACTTTACAAAATCTCCAAGCTCTTGATTTACTAACAGCAGATAAAGGGGGAATATGAATGTTTTTGAATGAAGACTGCTGTTATTATATTAATGAACCAGGTAAAGTCGAACAAAACATTAAACCCTCCTCAATATGGCTGATGAAATCACAAAACGTCAGTGTGTCACCACCAGCCCCTTCTCATGGTGTCAAAATTCTGTCCTGGATTATGCCCCTTGTTGGACATGTTTAAGTTTTTGTAGGAACAGAAGGAGACTATCTCCAATTTAACCCTCAACCAGTTCTTGCTTCACACCTATGAGTCAGAGTTCCCCAAACTTAATCTTCCATACTTCACCCCGTACTTGCAGGAAGTAGTTAACAATAGAACACTATGCCCATTTTTCACCATTGCCAATAGTTTGGGACTCTTGACTCGGACCAGGCAGCCCACCCCTCACCCCCCAGACCAGACTGCCCCCAGACCAGGAAGTCCCTTGCATTCCTTTGCATCAGTCTCACAAGAAGAAAATAAGCACCCTGCTAAACTGAGTGACCCCTGCTTCTGGCATTTCACAGAGCTTATCTCCCCAGGTAAGGCACAGCCTCTCTCTGGACGGGGCAAGTGTTTCCCTCCTAACATTCTGGGAAGCAAATTTGAAAAACAAGATGATTTTCTCACAGTTCATCTCCAGACAGGAAACTTCCAAACGCAGCACAAGAAACCTCCCTTCTCTTTCATTAGGCCATATGCCTGTAGCTCAAACTCTAAATATACCCTACTGCCCCGATACCAGGTGCAACTCCTCTAGTCTAACTGAGCCAGCCCGGGAGTTATTTTTCCCTAAAAAGACTTTCTGCAATTTTCATTTCTGACTGAGCCTTGTCACCTTACTGTGCCTACACCTCCACCTCTCACACCAAGAATAAACACACAAAAGGGTAAGGTCACATATGTATGTAAAGGCATTTATATGTCTGGGTAGTTACAAGCCTGCACGTGTGCTTACAGATGAAAGTAAGCTTGTATGTATAGGCACATATATTGATAGAGGACACAGTTACTGACACTTCTCAGACACAACCAAACACTTCGTGAGATTTGTTTTCTGGGTTTGAAGGTTTAGACCTTAGTTTCATAGGACGTTTCTGTCATTGGTTTCAAGTAGTTCACAAGGTTCTCATACTACATATCGAGAAGTGAGTCACATCAGAGGCCTTAAAAGCAGACATCTAATGATTGCTCTCTGCTTGTTAGGAGCCAAAAAGGAACAAGGAAATTGAAGTCTCAGAGAAGAAACTGGTCTCCTATCCAGAGCCTCGTCTACCCTGACACTAGAAGAACTAGATGGTGCCTGGATATTCTTTTTTTTCCCCCTTCTTCTTTTTAAAATAATTTTATTCAGGGCCCATACAACTCTTATCGCCATCCATATATCCATCCATTGTGTCAAGCATATTTATACATTTGTTTCCATCATTATTCTGTAGGGTGAATAAAAGACTTTTCCCCAACTCTGTCTCCTCCAAAGATCAGATGTTTCCAGCCTGACAGATTGCCATCTAGACGTGCTCAATGTCTGCTGTTGAAAAACAATAGATTACTTCTCCCAGAAGGCTTTTTTTCCCTCCCAGAAGACTTTTAAACCCTCAGTGTAGTCTCCACAGGTGGGGTTCACACCTGAATGTAAATGGTCTCTATGAAGAGCCAGAGTACAAGTCAAAGGGATCTGTGACATCTAAAGTTAGGCTGCCATCATGAATCTGGGGTCCACTCATCTTGTCATATGTGGGAGTCCTGATACCTTCCCTTCCTATTGCGTGTATGTCTCCCTCATTCCTGTATTATCTATAGTATGACCCTTTCCTGTGGCATGTGTCCTTACCTGTAATTAGGGGTCTTGCACAACCCCAAAAGATTTATAAGCCGTGATCAGAATGAAGGGGCTCTCTCTGTTGCCTCTCCTCCCCCAACTCCTCTCCCCCACCTCCCTCTTTCCCTCATTCTCTCTTCCCATGCCCTCTCCTCCTTCTGCCCTCTCCCTCTTCACGTGGACCATCAAGTGGGTCTGAGGTGAGCATGCTGCTGTAAATGTGTCTGACTCCATTATTTCTGTCTGCTATATTTTCTATCATCTTGACTTATTATCACTGTACAATTGCACCTACTGGATCCATGATGATGTGTTAGGGACTGACTCCTCTGACAACTTTCTCAAAACATTTTCTTTCTACTTGAACCTTGATATGAGCTCCTCATTTTCCCCCTCCCTCCCAAGTCTCTCTCCCTCATACACCCTTGATAATTTATAAATCAGCACTGTTTTATCATGTCTTACACTGTCTGACATCTCTCTTCACCCACTTTCTGTTGTCTGTCCCCCAAGGGAGGGATTCTTTTTTATCTGTTCCCCCTTTTTACCCCACCTGCCCTTTACCCTCCTAGTATCACTGCCCTCATTATTGGTACTGAGCAGTATACCTGTCTTGGATTTCCTGTGCTTTCAGCTCTTATCTGTATCAGTGTACATCTCTGGTCTAGGTAGATTTAGAAGGTAGAATTGAAACCATGATAGTGGTGGGGAGGAAGCATTAACGAGCTAGAGGAAAGTGGTATGTTTCATCATTGCTACACTACACCTTGACTGGCTCATCTCCTCCCTGCAACCCATGGGTAAGGGGATGTCCAGTTACCTACAGATGGGCTTTGGGTCTCCACTTTGCACTCCCCCTCATTCACCATGATATGATTTTTATGTTCTTTGAAGCCTAATAGCTGATCCCATTTACACCTCGTGATAACATAGGCTGGCGTGCTTCTCCCAGGTGGGCTTTATTTCTTCTTGGCTAGATGATCGCTTGTTTTTCTACAAGCCTTTAAGACCCCAAATGCTATACCTTTGGATAGTCGACACCGTCAGCTTTTTGCACCACATTTGCTTATGCACCTGCTTTATCTTCAGCGATTCTATGGGAAGGTGAGCATAATGGAATGCCAGTTTAATGGAGCAAAGTGTCCTTTGAGGGAGTACTAAGTAGAGGCCCAATGTCCATCTGCTTCCTTAATACTAACCACATAAATATATGTGCATTGAGGGAGTACTTGAGTAAAGGTCCAATGTCCATCAGCTTACCTAAGACTAACCATGTAAATATATGTGGATGGATCCATTTCCTGATCATCATATAAATATACTTACCTATGTACATGCTTGTATTTAGATCTCTATAAAAGCCCTTTTGCTTCCTGGTTCCTTCCTCTATTTCCTTTTACTTTCCTCTTGTTCCACTATCAAGCTCAGCCTTCATTTGAGTTTCAGTAATTCCTCTTGGTTACATTGCCCTTAATGTACCAGGCCTTTTATACCCTCCTCACCATCAATTTTCCCTTGTCCCTGGGTTTGTTAACATCACTTCATTTCCCCAGCCTCCCTCTCTCCCTTTCCCCCTGGTACCATCGGAACTGTTGTTCTCTGCTCCAGAATGTTTATCCTGCATACTTTATCTAGATAGATCTGCAGAGATGATATGCACAAAAAACAAGACAGAAAAAGAAAGCAACAAAGAAAAATGGAAAAAATACAAGGTAAAAGAAAAGCCTGGGCTGAGCCCCGGTGGCGTAAGTGGTGGAGTGCGGGACTGCAGCCTGCGGGCTTGGCAGTTCAAATCCAGCGGCGGCTCTCAGGAGCGGCACTGGGTAGCGCCCACAACCACCAGAGGCAGTGATGCCCACCAAACAACAACAACAAAAAGAAGCCTGTAAATAGTTCAAGGCCTCTTTGTTGACCTTGTGGAGTGTTTTCTAGTCGAATCTGATGGAGTTCCATGCCCTGACCCCAAAGTCTATTTTTGTCTAACCTCAGAACTTCCTTGCTCTGCTCCGCTTGCTCTCCCGTCGCACGCCCTTAGTGCTCTGCCTCAGGGTTCTGGGGTCATATCAGGCACAATTCCCACACTGTGTCTGGATATTCTTACTGACAGGTATGATCAGGGCCCTGACAGATGGACCATGAGAGAACAGAGAGGAAAAATACAATCAGGACTCAAATGCATAATAAATCCAGACTTACACAACTAATTAGGGTGATAGGACTTCCTGAGTCATGAGATATTCTTTAAAACATGAGCCAAAACTACTCCCCTGAAGTCACCTTTCAGGGAAATAGCAGATTGGCACACAAAATAAAGGTGATTCATTAAAGAAACTCCATGTGAGACTCCAAAATCTCATTGAAAAACAAACCAAAAAGCCCATCAATATGAGACTGTAAGGCAGAGATGAGAAGATAAGGGTAGCCGAGAAACTAGAATACCGAAAATAAAGCAGCGAGGATGACATAAAAAAAGACATCAACACATCGGGAAAATTTTAATTAAGGTCTCAGAATATTTTAGATAGATATTGTCTAATGGGAACTTATTTTGTGTGTAAACATTGGCACAGTAATTTTTTAAAAACACAATCATTGTTAATGCTTTGGGATGGCAAAGATCGAATTTCATTGTGCTGGGGACTTCCTTGAGCTGGGGGCCAACTAGTGGATAGTTAAGAGCAACAAGGAGCTTCCCTGACCTCCTCAGAGCCCCCGTTTAAACAGGAGCAGGTAAAAGGTGACATTTCAAAGCTGCCATCCTTGAGCTGTCCCCTCACAGCCTGGTCCAGATTAGGAAGCTAACTCCTTCCATAGCCATTTCTGTCTCCTCCTGAGCTGTCCTCCTGTGCCTTTCTTTCTTACCAATGCTTTGCCCTGTTCCTCTGACCGTTTCCTCACCACCACCATCCCCACACACAGAGAGTTAGGTTTTCAAAGTTGGAGAAACCCGAAGATGAACTCTTTTGATTAATCGGAAGTTTTTAAGCCCAGAGGGAAGCTTCAGCAAAGATGTTTGCCTTGATTGCTACATTATTTTCTTGTCCCAGGGAAAACTCAACAAACCCCAAAGCCTTCCTGCAGGCAAACACCTGCAAGGCCTGGCAGTGGACGCAAAGCTCTGGGTGAGGGAGGTGGCAATGACAGTCTGGAAAGAAGCCCCCGGAGGGCTTCCGTGCAGGTGTTCAGCAGAATAGCATATTAATTGGTAACAGGTGGAAGCTCAGAGGGTGCAGGGAAGAGCCATGTGGCAAGGGCAGAAGCTTGTTGCCATCACCTAATTTTAGACCAAGTGGAATTTTCCTTTCTACTTCAGTGTGTGGTCAGAGAGCCCAATCACAATAAGAATTAAAAGCATCTATATCATTCATAAACAACTAAAATGCATGGTTGCATTCTAAGTGCCCAACTCTGTGCTAAGTGTGTTACAAGCTTCATCCCTGATCTTCAAAGCAATTCTATAAGATTTTGTTTTATTAATCGAAGCCAAGGCTCAAAACAAGATTGATCATTGATCAAGTTCACAAAGCTTGTATGTGGCAAAACTGGTGTTTTCTGCTGCTACATCATTTGTGCTTATGAGAATCAAAAGCCACCAGTTCAGAGGGATACAGAGAGAGAAGGACGTACTGAAAACTCGGCCAAACTCAGTCTAGACGCGGTGAAAACTCATCAAATCAGAGCTTGCAAATTGCTGCCTAAATCCAGGTTCTTGATTATTCTTGTAAACAAGATTTTACTGGAACACATCCACATGCTTCTATATTATTTATGGCTGAGTTTTAAGGAGGCCTGATGATACCATGGTGAAAATGTTCTACTGTCATCCAAAATGTTGCTGGTTCAAACTTACAGGAGAAAGGTGAGACTATGTATATCCATGAAGAATAGACAAGGAAATCTTGTGAGCCATTCAATTCTGTCCTGAAGAGTCTCCCTGAGTTGGAATCAATATAACAGCAATGGTTTCCCTCCACCACCCACCCCCTTGATTGCCAAAGAAAATGGGGGTATTTGGTCTAAATCAGAGAAAACTCTGATACTTGGTAGAGTACATACTAGGCACAGTATACAGAAAATATGAGTTTGTTTGCAGACTAATTTTCAGGACCTGATTTGTTGGCCCACCCTAATGGATTTTCTGTTCCTAGCATTTGTGATAAAGGTAATAAGTTCTCCATCTGTAAGTATTCAAGTCACAAGATGAGTAGCTATTAGAAATGTCATAGCTTGTCCCAGATGATTGTCCACCTCCCCTGATTAGGCACCTCCCTTGTGCCTAATTCGTCCCGAAGGAATTCTGGGCGTGCTGTGGGTTGGCTGTTCAGCCACTAAGTGCGAAGTCAGAAGTTCGAATCCACCAACTGTTCTGGGGGAGAAAAATCAGGCTGTGTGTTCCTGTGAAGATTTATAGTCTTGGGAACCCTAGGGAACAGTAGTACAATAATACTATAACCAGAGTGTTATAGCAACCCTGTCCTATAAGGTTGTTATGATTCCAAGTCAACCTGAAGATGACGGATTTCTTTTAACTTTCTCTTTCCTCAATGTTTGTGCCCTAACTATGATATGGTTACCATGGCTTCCTCTGTAAGCATAACATATTCACTAACTATAAAGAAGAGGCTATTGTACAAAAGTTATTCCAGATAACTGACCTTAGGTCAGGTTGACATTATGAGTTCCCCTCTCGATATCCTGTTGTCTCCCAAGCTCAGCCATGAAAATCAAATTATCTTTAAAATTCAAAGGGCATAACTGTCATCAAGAATAAGGTTAATGTGTTTCTTCATTCTACAAATATTTACTAAAAACTGCAGTGTATAAATATAGATATGGGGCTAAAAAAGGGTGTTGAAGCTATAGACCTCCTGGCATCTGTTTCAGAAATAAGCAGAGACTACGTAGAATCCATGTCCTGCAGGGCAAGAAGGCGGGGAGCGACCAGGACAGGATGCCTGGCAGCGAAGAGCTGAAAAAGTTGTGACCACTACCTGGGACTGTGGTTGATGCAGATGTACATGTGGTCAAAAGCAGCTAATGGGTAGAGAGGATCCCCAAACTCTTTGTATAATACCTAGTTTCTAAACTGGAGGCTTTCTGAAGAAAGGGGGGGAAACTCCAAAACTACAACAGGTTATATCTGGCATCGGCCTTCATTCTAAGTAAAATCTATTGATTACATTTTTTTTAAAGTAATTCAGTTTCCAAATGTTGATTTTATTGTTTTTTTTTTTCAAACCACCTGGTGGGGAAAAAAAATCAAGCACACACTAAAAATAGAAAAAAGTCAATGGTAATAAAATAAAAATAATAGAAGAATTTTAATATTGTTTTAAATATTTTTATTCTAAAGACGAAAGACCCTAAATTCAAATGTATTTTATAAAGACTCCTATTTTGAGCTTGAAACAGAACAAAAACTAGATAAAGACCAATCATCCAGATGAAGGACACTATCAGCATGGGCCCGTAATGACATCGAGGGATTCACAGCCATATGGCTAATTACAGACAATGAAAAATTAGGGGCTCATCACAAATCTTGATTGGTGGAAAATCAATTCATTATTGTTGTTGGCATGACTTCAGAAGCTGGGAAAGGACCATTATTGGGATGGTTAGACAATTATAGGTTAGAAAAAAAATTTAAGACTGATCGGAGGCCTTTGGAGTTAGAGCTCCAGTTGTTGCCTGCAAACCAAGCCTTTTAGAATGAAAGCTCTAATAAGGTCAAAGAACTGAATGCTGCCAAACTTTGATAGAAAGTCCTAATATGATTAAAGTATTCCAAAATATAAGAAGTGAAAATCTCCAAACTCTTTTTTTGAAACCAAAATAATATGAATGGTAGGTTTTAGTAGATATATCACAACATTAAAATTTTACAGAGGGGCTGAGCCTCGGTAGCATAAGTGGTTGAGTGCAGGACTGCAGCCCACGGGCTTGGCGGTTCAAATCCAGCGGCGGCTCTCAAGGGCGACACTGGGTAGCGCCCATGACCAGCAGAGGCAGTGATGCCACCAAAAAAAAAAATTTACAGACTAATTTAACTATGACTATGAATGAAAAAGATCTAATTGAAATATTAATAAATATAACTCAACATCTTGTTAAAAATAATATGCCATTGGGCTGAGCCCCGGTGGCGTAGTGGTTGTGCGCGGGACTGCGGTCCACTGGGACGGAGGTTCAATTTCAGCAGTGGGGCTGGGCCTCCTACTCCCACCACCGGAGAGCAGTGATGCCAAAAAAATAATAATAAAATTTAAAAAATAATAAAATAATATGCCAAGACAAATTAGAGGATAAGCCTAAAAATGATGATTAAATATTAAGAAATCTGTTTGCATAGTTTACTCATTTAGACTATTAATAGATCAAAGTAAAAATTTCTAATTTATCCCCAGAGATGTGACAGAATAATTTGATAAAGTTGAACATCCATTTTAAATTTTAAAATAATTTCCCTAATGCAGCTGCATATGTCTATGCCTGTCTATATAGAGTCTCTAGGAGTCGGGGTGGGATAGTGTGTTATGCATTGAACTGTTAACCACAAGGTCAAAAGTTCAAAAGCGCCAACCACTCCTGAGGAGAAAGGTGGCTTCCAACTCCCATAAAGAGTTAGCGTCTCGAAAGCCCAAAGGAGCAGTTCGACTTTGCCTGTATGGTTGCTAGAGTCAGCAGGGACTCAGCAGCAGTAAATCTTTCGATATCTAGTCCTACAGATAAAGCAAAGGGTAGCGTCATGTTTAATGGTGAAACACTAAGATAAGCTATATTAAATCAAGAAAGTAGACAAAGTTGTTTTTTATCATTACATCTATTTAATATGTTTCTGGAGTACTGGCCAAAGCAGTTTGAAATAAAGAAATAAATATGCAAAAATTGGGAAGAAGGAAGCAAAATTACTTTTCTTGGTGATATAATTATACTAATGCTAAAAACTATAAAAATATTAGAAGTAAATAGCAATTTAGTAGGTACGTGTAAAAAAAGCAGACCATAATAATAACAAATCAATAACTTTCTTAGCTATAAAAATTAGCAATGCAAACTTTAAAAGTTTAATGGAAGAAATATCTAATTTACAATGCCCACAAAATGATAATGTCTCTTGGGAAAAAATTAATAGAAAATATGCTAAATATTTATCTCAAGAATGAAGAAGGATTTTATAATTTACCCTACTTATAATTTACCCTAAGGTAGAAAATTAAACTGCCACCATTCATGGATGTTGGCAGAGGACACAAGACTCTGCAGTGAGAGACAAAAGATTCTGTTGCTGAGAGCGATAGCAGTTGTCAAAACATTGGCATTTTCTTGCATGAATTCCCGTGTGCTTTGCTTCCTACAGGACAAGTCAAAGAGGGCCAGGTGACACCTGCACACTCAAAGAGTTACATTACTGGATAAAGACCTTGAATTTAGGAAGACTGAATATTTTACACTGGACAGTAAACAGGACTGTCCTTTACTTCAGAAGGAGACACTACATCTTTCAAGGATTTTCACTATTTAAGTATCCTTTTTTAAAAAAAAGTCTCAAAGACAGAAGCATGTAGAAATGCAAGAAAACCATAAAACCATTCCCATTACTCCAGAGATAAAGATTCTAAATAGTCCTGAGTGGTATAAATAAAGATTGCATGAATTAGATCTACCCTAACCTTGAATGACCACATTAAATTTATTGGGAATGTTAAAAAACCAAGAAGCATATTGCAATCAAGTTGATTCTGCCAATTTACTTAGGATTCATGAGGATGGTATAGGACAGACTGAAATTACCCCATGGAGTTTCCTATGCTCATTTATATAGAAGCAGTCTTTCTCCTTTGGCATGGCTGGGGGCTTTGGGTAGCAACTAAGTTCTTAGCCACCTTTTAGTCAGTCACTCTTAAATGAATCGATGAGTTTAATGTAATGCTATATGAGAGGGTACCCTCCCAAGCCCCCCCAAAAGAAACAAGATTTTTTTCAAAGCTATATATTTAAATTTTTTTCAAAGCAACCTTACCACTTTCAAAACACTCTCCATTACACTGAATACATTTGTCAAATATACAGCTCCATCATTGGAAACATTTTTTAAACTCATCTGTTTGGATGGCTGACAGCACAGCACCTCTCTCGCTTTTTCTTTACTTCTTCAAGTTTATCAGATTGCTATCTCTCATGTCCCCTCTACACTTGCAGAAGCAAAACTAAGTCACATGGAGCAAGATCAGATTAGTAATGTGCATGGGTCAAGAGACACATGCTGGGACTTCCAGGAAGATGGCAACTGAGTGACACAGACCAGAGGGACTGCACAGAAATCAGCCTAAAAGAGTTAAAAAGAGGAAAATTCAACTCTGCCAGATCACAGAAAGAGCATCATAAAGATAAGTAGGCACAGATCCACAAGATTTTGTGGGGTTGGGGGGTTGAGGCTTACCACAATGAAGACTGGTTAGGGTTTGTCCCTAGCCCCGCCACTGTCTCCACCAGAGCTGGAGCTGGCACAGGGGATTTATCTCAACAGAGCCACAGCTTGCTACCAGCATGGGGCAGGGATTAAACCGTCACAGCCACATAGAGCAACCACCCCCTGAGGGCAACAAACAGAAAACAGCCTCAAAGATAGGATTGGCTTAAGGGTGGAGAGAAGTCAAGAATTATCAACCCTCAAACACACATGCACATGCACAACACACTGAAAAGAAAGGAATATAGGGAAACACCCAACACAAAAGATATAAGATGACATCACATATTGCACAGATGGATATAATGACCCTAATTATCACTGGGCTGAACCCAGGCATTAAAATATTGACTTTAGGACACTGGCTTAGAAAACACAACCCATCAATCTACTCTCCATAGGAGACACATCTCAGGCCTAAAGACAAAAATAGACCGAGAACCAAAGGCTGGAGAAACGCATACCAAGAAAACAACAATTCAAAAAAAGTAGGGGTAGCAATCCTAACATCAGATAAAATTGACCTCAAAATACAAACCATAAAGAGAGATAAAGAGGGACACTATATAATGCTCAAGGAAATAGTAGACAATGAACCAAGAAGCATTTTAAACATATATTCCCCAAATAAGAGACCCACTGAATACATCAACCAAACATTCCAAAAGATGAAAAAAGAAATCACAGCATCAACAATGATACTGGATGACTTCAATACACCACAGTGCGAAAGGTAGCTCACACAAAAGAAACTCAACAAGTAGTTTGGAGATCTAAACACTACAATTTCACTTGATAGGTATCTACAGGGATTTTCATCCAAACACAAAAAAATCACATTATTTTCAAGCCCACATGGCACATTTTTAAAGATAGACCACATACTAGGGCATAAGAGGAATCTACATAAATTTAAGCACATTGATATCATACAGAGCTCTCTCTCAGACCACTGTGCTATAAGGCTGGAAATCAACAAAAGAAAGATGAAAAAAAACAACAGCAAATAATTGGAAGATGAATAACACTCTATTTCAAAAGGAGTGCATATTGGTCCAGAGCAGAAATGAAATTATGAAATTTCTAGAAGTCAAGGAGAATGAAAACATGACATACCAAACTTTATGGGACACAGCAAAGGAAGTTTCCTAGCAATACATGCACACTTGACAAAAGAACAGCATCTCATAACTGGCACAAAATTTACAACAACAAGAACAGAGTTAGCACAATAACCCTACTAATAGCAAAAGAAAAGAAATAATAGAAATCAGGGCTAAGATTCAGGAGAGGGAAAAGAAAACAATGGGAAAAAATTAATGCTGCTAAAAGTTGGTTCTTCGAAAGGATAAATTAATTGACAAACCGCTAGAAGACCTAACCAAAGAAAGAGGAAACAAATTTCAATAGCAAGAATGTGAGATGAAAGAGAGGACATTACAACTGACCCTAATGAAATCAATAGGATAATTACACAGTACTATGAAGGACTGTACTCTAATGAATTCAACAACATGGAAGACATGGGAAAATGATTGGAAATATAGTTCTTCCCTAACCTGTCCCCAGTGGACATCAGAAATCTCAACAGATCCATAGCAATAGAAGAAATAGACAGGGTTATGAGTGTTTACCAACAAAAATTCCCTGGACCAGATAGATGACTTCTACCAAACATTCAGGAAAGAAATGACCCCAATCCTACGCAAACTCTTCCAAAACAGAAAAAGATGGCAAACTCCTTCTATGAAGCTAGTTTAACACTGATACCGAAACCAGACAAGGATCCCACTAGAATCGAGAACTACAGACCAATATCCCTAATGAGCATTCATGCAAAAATACTGGTCAATAGAATACAAAATGATATAGCACAAATAGTTCACCATGACCAAGTGGAGTTCATACCCAGGATGCAGGGATGGTTCAACCTATGAAAGATCATTAATATCATCTGCCACATTGACATGAAAAAAAAAACTATAAAAACCATATGATAATATCAATAGATGCAGGAAAAAGCATTTGACAACATCCACCACCCATTCCTGTTTAAGACACTCGAGAAGAAAGGAATGGAAGGAAATTTCCTCAAGGCAATACGTGCTATATATGAAAAAACAACAGCCAACATGGTAGTCAATGGAGAAAATACTAAAACAATCCCACTGAAAAATGAGACCAGAAAAGGATGCCCCTTGACTGCACTCTTATTGGATCTCATACTGGAGGTTTCATAACAGCAGAAGGCAAAGAAAAGACATCAAAAGTATTCACCTGAGGAAGGAAGAGGTGAAACTATCATTATTTGCAGATGATATGATTTTATATATGGAAAATCCCAAAAGCTCCACAAGGGGCGTTTGGAAGCAATAGAGTAGTATGGCAGAGGGGCAGGATATAACATCAACAAATAGAAGTCTATAGACCACAAAAGAGGGTATAACAAAAGGCCCTACCCTTTACAATAGTCAAGCAAAAATGGAAATATCTAGGAATGTACATGACTAAAAGAGCAAAAGATCTATATGAGGAAAATTATAGAACACTGTTACAAGAAACCTCAACAAATGAAAGACTATCCCATGCTCATGGATCAGAAGACTCAATATAGTAAAGTTGTCAGTTCTACTCAAGGCACTATATAAGTTTAATGCAATTCTGATACAATTACCCCCATCTTTCTTCAAGGAAATTGAAAAAAAGATTACCAACTTCATATGGAAAGTGAAGAAACCCAACATTCACTGGGAACGCCTCAAGAAGAAGGATACAGTGGGAGGGCTTGCTTTACCTGATTTTAGCACATATTAAACAGCCACAATGGTCAAAATAGCATTGTGTTGATATACTGATAGATATCCAGACCACTGGAAAAGAAGTGAAACCACAGAAATAAAATCATCAGAACACAGACAACTGATCTTTGATAAATGTCACAAAAATGTCAAATGGGAAGCAGATGTCCTCTTCAACAAGTGGTGCTGGAAAAATTTAATATCTACCTGCAGAAAAATGAAGCAAGACCCTTATCTCACTCCATGCACAAAAATGAACTCAAGGTGGATCACAGACCTCAGAGTAAAACCCCAAACTATTAGGGCCCTCATTGGGGGAATTGGGACAAACCTGAGAACATTGGCAGAGGAAATACATTGACTGTCAGAAATAGGGAAGGACACAAAAACAGAAGAACAGATTGACAAGTACTGAAGATAAAACACCTGTGTACATTGACAGAATTCACCAAGAGAGTAATAAGAGAGCTCACGAACTGAGAAAACATCTTTAGCAATGACACATCAGGCAAAGACCTTATTACTAAAATCTACAATACCCTGATAGCTTCCAAAAAGAACAAAACTAGCTGCCCACTAAGGAGGTGGGTAAAGGAATTGAACAGAAGTTTCACATGGTCAGAAATCCAAATGGCCAATAAGCACATGAGAAAATGTTCCTGATCATTAGCCATAAGAGAAATGCAAATTAAAACAGCGATGAGATATGACCTAACACCCTCAAAGAGAGTCCACTTCAAAAATCAGAAAACCACAAGTGTTGGAGGGACTGTGAGGAGACAGGAATTCTCACTCACTGCTGGTAGACTTGTAGGTATGTACAGCCACTATGGAAATTGATTTTGCGATATCAAAAAAGATGGATATTGAGCTACCATACAACCCAGCAATCCCCCTACTGGGCATATACCCAGAAGAGGCAAGCGACAAACTACGATCAGAAATCTGTGTTCCAATGTTCATTGCAGCACAGTTCACAATTGCAAGGAGTTGGAAACAACCCAAATTTCTATCAACTGACGAATGGATTAAAAAGCCGTGGTACATACATACAATGGAGTACTATGCATCGCTGAAAAGCAGTGATGAAGGCATGAAGCACATCACTGCATGGAAAGAACTGGAGGAAATTATGCTAAGTAAAGTAAACTGAGCAAAAAAGGACAAGTACAATATGAGTGCGCTGAGATAAGCTTTAAAAAATGCAAAAGGGGCATAGGGAAAAAGTGACTGCATACACAAATTACTGGGTTGTGGCCCAGGAAGTATGCCACAGGCCAGACCAAATCCAGGGCCAAATATGGTAGCCAGCTGAGGTAGGGGGTGGGGGTGGTAAGAAAATGGCAATGTGTAGAGGTGAAATGGGGCACTAACCCACCCATGGTGAGCGTCTTGTTTATATCTCCACAGGGAAAGAGGGACCAGACTTAAACCTGGTCTTCCAGGATGCGAATGCAGCATGGCGACATGGAGCAGGAAGCCAGTGGAGGGATCTGAGCGCACAACCCTAATCCCAACTGCATGGTCAGTTGCCCCTCCCCACCAGGAAAGTTTGCTTTGGAGGACAGGAGTGAGGCTGCAGATCAGGGAGAGGGACATGTCTGACCAGAACAAATGAGCGCAAATGAAGGGAGAGGAAGAGAGTGGTGATCTTGAGAGGGTAGAGGGAAAGTGGAGAGGAAAAGGGGGGACTTATTATAAGGATCTACATGTAACCTCCTCCCTGGGGTACAGACAACAGACAGTATACAATTTGACAAAATAATAATAATTTATAAATTATTAAGGGTTTGTTGGGGAGAGGGAGTAGGGAAGGAGGGGAAATATGAAGAGCTGATACTAGGGGTTTAAGTGGAAAACAATGTTTTGAGAATGATGATGGTAACAAGTGTATAAATGTGCTTTACATATCATGGATCTATGTGTTTATTGTTATGAGAGTTGTATGAACCCCCAATAAAATGATTTTTTTAAAAGAGAGAGAGAGAGAGAGACATGCTGTTTTTTGCCAAAAACTGGCACACTGAGATCGCTGTGAGAGCAGGTGCATTGTTGGGGTGGCAAAACCAGTTCTCCGTCTGCCACAAATCAGGCTTTTTTGTCACAAACTGTTATTCTATCTTTTCAGAACATCTAAGTAGAAAGCTTGGCCTGGTGGAATGAACTATCCCCCTCACATCTCAAGTTTTTTGTTAGTTTATTTTGAAGGGGGTAACTTCCTTTGTATTTGCACTTATCTATTCATATTAAGTATTTATGGAAAGATAAGAAACTGATAACAGTGAGTCAGGGGTCAGGGAGAGAATACCCAAACTGGAGTGATTTTTAAGGATTTCCTTGCAGGAGGCGTATTAGCCTATTTTCACCAGGATGAGAACAATTGGGGAAATATACATGGAATGGGCTCACATACCCTTGGACACAGGCATCCAAGCAAGCAACTCAGGCCCAGGAAAAACCCTATGGATGTGTCGAGCTAAATCCCATGGGCCCCAAGAGTGACTTTATTGGGGTTCTTGATACTACTGCTGGATAAACAGACAGCAGGACACAGAGGGCCGCTTTCCCAGTGGACACGTGACAAAAGGGAGAAAAGTAAATTTTCATTCTACTGAAGGTCATAAGCAAGGAATGAAAGTCTTATCACGAATATCCATCCATTCAATATCATTTACTTCTTTCCAGTCATTTCAATAAATATCTAGTGAGTACTAAGTTCAGGGCTCTTGAAAATCAACAATATAGAAGAATACAGATATCCTGCCTTCATGTAGCTTTCAGTCTGAATAGAAGCAATTACAAAATATGACATAAAATGTTACCATGGAAGTAGATCATCAATGTACATACCCAAGTGAACAAAAAAGACTTTTCCCTTATATTTTCAAAAATTAAATCAAGCTCAATGTACAGAATATAGAAGGAATTCTTACAACCCCTAAAATTAAAAAGACAATGCTGACCCTGGTAGCATAGTGGTTGTGTGCGGGACTGCTGCCTATGGGATTGATGGTTCAAATCCAGCAGCAGCTCTCCAAGAGCAAGGCTGGGCTTCCTACTTCTACCAGGGAAGTGATGCCACACACAGAGAAAAAAAATTCAAAAGACAGATCAGAGAATTTAAAAATAGATAAAATTTTTGATAACCAGGTTATTCCCATCCCATTTCTATGGTTAGAGAGAAATCACTGGAGGCTTACTTCATGTACAGATCCTGAAACAGTATTGGGGGATTCCATTGTAATCCATAGCCTTCTGCTAACCAGAATTTCACAATTTGCGCTCTGATACCACTCCCTCCTTAGCATTTGGATTATATAATTTACAATCCTTAGATCATGGATGTTGATGTGCTTCTCCGTGGGCTTAGTTGTGTCTCACTTAGATGGCAGCTTGAGTGAAAATAAGCCTACAAGACTCCACATGCTATCCTTTCTGATAACTGGGAACCATCTAATTTCTTCACCACCCTTTACTGTAGCATCCATATTTTCTGTATTTCCTTCATGTTATAAAGCAGGGCTATGTTGTAAAGCACTAATTGTTCTTAGATTGGAGCCAAGATTAAGGGCAAGCCTCAAGCCCAAAATACATTTTAAATTTGTTTTCTATCTCCCTCTGGTTCACTTTAGTGGCATCTTTGCTAATTTATGATAGAGAATCTTAACAATCATATCCGTAAAGCATGACTGTTTGTAATGTCATTGATTTAGCCCATGGAGATGTATTTAAAACACAGCTGAGAAATGGAGATTAAGCAAGTATAGACTAACTAAATATCTCAGTACATGGATAATTGACTTGCACAGATTAAACCTTTACATGACTGGACACTATTAACACAATGGGAATTTGTGGCCAGGAAAAACTTAGAATAATATTCACTTTCTGTGGCAGTCATGTGCTTATGTTAATTTTCGTATTGAAATGTAGGGGTGGAGTCTAGCCTGTTAACCTGGAGATAGCCATTGAGTAGCTAAGGAGGCCTCTGCATGGGCATGGCTTTCTCCTGAGACTTCTGGGAAATCTTATGATATTTCCCTTGCGAAGATGAGAAGCTATCTTCTCTATTTGTTGGGAGTTAGTGTGAGAGATGATGAATCATGGACAAGACAAGATTGCAGCGTCCAAGAAGCGGGAGGAGCTGGTGGAGAGACCCCAGGGCAAAGCCATGGTCTGGCTTTTTTCAGAGGTCTGGCTCTGAAGCTGGGGTGGCCACATGGAGACCTCTGCCAGTGATGAGTTGCTTCTGCTGTTGATGGACCCTGAGCCCTGGAAGCGAGGAGCCATGTAGAGACCCCTGCCAGTGCCAGGATTCTGCACCCCCTGACCTGGTGCTTAGTGAGTCGGAAGGAGACTTTATAGACTGATTTCGGGCATATGGGTTAATATCAGACTTATGACTTTGAACTGGACTGGGCTCAATGTCCTGTTCCTTTTGTATATAAACTTTTTCCTTATATCTACATGTGTGTCCATGAAATTTGTTCCTCTAATCTACGCGGACTAACACACTTACAATGTCAGACGCAGGTCTGCCAGAATACTTCATATCTTAGCAAAGCACATAGAGCATTGAAGTAGTTAGTAAATATTAGTAAATCAACTCACCATCTTTACTCCTAAGTAGCAGTATATATGTGCTTCTTTTAAGACAGATCCACTATATAACCAAGCAATTCCATGCCTCGATGCAACCAAAAAAATTTTAAGTGGATTCAGATATTTGTATACAAATGTTTATCATGACATTATTCACAATATGTAAAAGTGGAAACAACCCAAGCATTCATCAAGAGGTGAATGGATTGAAAAAGGCAGTATATGCAAAAACAAACTCACTGCCAGAGTTGGTCCTGGTGGATAAAAATCCTACCAGCCAGGGCAGAACGTCTCCTGTGAGTTCCAGAGAGTACAGCTGTGAATGGGAGCAAAGAGCTCTCTTTCTCGTGACAACGGCAGGTGGCTTCAAACTGCTGCCCTTGCAGATCAGCCTGACTCCTGACCACGACACTGCCACGCTTCCTAATACTGGATACATCCTCTAATTCCGTGTAAAGTATGAGCTCTTTTTCCTCTCCAACAGGGGTAGGGAATATTGAAAAGGGGCGAATTAATGATTTAATACGTTATCCTGACATGTTCACAAAATCTGTAAATTCGTTGATAATTTGTCCCTTCCCCCAAGACATTTCTTCTTCCTCAGGGAACCTGGACATTAGGTCCAAAGAGCAGCAGAGATCCATATTTACTCTCTCAGTAATTGTTTATCCTGGACTAAAAACCCTAATAATGAACTTTTTTTTTGTTTTGAGAGAGACTACGACTCTTAGTTCCAAACTTCTCTTCTTCTCTCTTTCTGGAATCATGGTTTCATAGTATCTCTTTTGTTCTCATCCTGAAATCTTCAAGAATGCAGCTTTTCTAAAAGACAAAAGCAATCTTTACATTTTTAACTTCATTTTTACCATTTTTCAGAAGACTTGCAAGAAGATCGTTCATGGTTTGGACAGCTCCCCCGCCCCTTTTTTCCTGAATAAAAGTAACCTTGCTCATGTCTTCCGTTCCACACTGCATTTGTCTGTATTTTGTTTGAGAGAGCTAAAACCTATTCTTGCCTTTCACAAAGTCCCACTCTCTACCAAAGAATTCCATGAATGAAAGCTGTAGTAAGCATTTCTTTGAGGGGACCCCACTCCATCATCACATTTATAACATGTTTTAAAATAGAGGAAAGTGAAAGGAATAAGTGTCGGTACAATCACATACCTCACCCAAAGTGAGTTTATGAAGAACAATTCTCTGAAAAAGTACTGTTGCCGTTATTGTATAATGGTCTTTCCACTAAAGTAGGGTAGGTGGGACTCTAGTTTGGAGGCTGTTTTTAGCATCATGAAAAGAGCATTTGGTGAAGGACAGACTCAGAGTCTTGCTAATGAGAAAAATAATTTTTCCCAAATAATAGATTCCTGGAAGTGAGATGCTAGTCTTGCTTTATCAATGGCATTGGCTCTTGAAAGAAAAAAAAATCTAATGTCTGTCTTAAAGAGACATGCTTGTTTAAAAAATCAGCTAATAGTTCCATTGGTGGGAATATTGAAAAAGAATCGAAGATCAACAATCACTGCCAATACAACATCCAAGCCCATCGTCTTCCTGGACTACACCCTTTTGGACCAACTCAAGTTTGTTGACTATCTGGTTGATACCATAGAGACTGAGGTATGAGGAAGGAAGTGAGAAGTGAGACCAACTTCCCCTGGAGTTTAGCCAGGATTTCCCTGATGGATTTTGGGGAAGTGACTTTTAAAGTTCAATATGTACTGACTAAATATAATTCTGGGAGTGGTAGCAAAAGCTATAAGAAGCATGGGGCAGTGAATTACTTGACATGACTCTTTGAACCAATCTTTGTAATTCCACCAAGTGATTACATGAAACCATGTAGATAGGATGGATGTGACTTTCATGGAGGTCTGGTCAGTTTTGCTCTCCTTCTGGGTACAATATGAGTCATCTCATAAGCAGGAACCAGAGATCTCACCAGCACCAAGAAAGAAGAGCCAGGAGTGAGCATGAGAATCCTGCGCACCAGAGGAGCTCCAGCGGAGCGGGGACTGCAAAACCAAGAGTACAAGACAAGGCGGTGAGCTTCCTGACCCACAAAACCCATAAACCTGAGTACCCTTGGACAGGAGACTTGGTTGAGCAGTTAACCAAGAGCACTTAACCGGAGATTAAGGTTTACTGACTCACAACTAGAGTTGAGTTCCATCAGGCTGAGGCTTACCCACCACAGATTGAAGTGCTTTGAGGACATTTATTGATAACACCAAGAGAGCGTTGTAACATTACTAAGAGGCTGAGAACCAGAGAGGTGTGCCACATGTGGGCTGAAAGGAGGCACTCCTGACCATTTCCAGAACATTTCGGATCCTGAATTATAACTGCTAACTTCCCAAATAAATAGCATGACTATTATCTCTGACTTCTGTGTGGACATTTGCATGAATCATTGAATACAAGAAAGAAGTAAAGAATGTCTTGGGAGGGATGATTGTTGTCAGAATTGGTAAAGAGGGGTGGAAGGTATGGCATGAAGAACTTCTTCTCAGAGGAATAGACCTTTGGTTGATGGTGAATTTGAGTCTTCTATATCCATGTGAAGCCCAAGGAGATGAGGTGCCACCCCAACATATTCTTACAATTAGAAATGCAAATGGAATTTAAATATTTGTCTTATAAATGTAATGGTCAGAAAGAAAAATCAAGCCCCAATAGCAGTTGCTCTAGCTTCCCACCGTCACCTCGCACCTGCTTTTCCATATAATTTGTTCTTGCCATCAAGGTGGACTCTGATTCATGATGACCTGAACAACTGAACAGCATGTTGACAGGTTCTGCACCATCATCAAAATTGCTGGCATCCTTGAGTCTATTATTGAGATGACTGTGTCTTTGGAGTGCTTTCTCTTTTGAAAGCTTGTCATTCTAGTACTATGTCAGACACTATTCTGTTGTTACCTATAGGATTTTCAGTGCCTAATTTTCAGAAGGAGATAGCCAAGTGTTTCTTGCTGGTTGTCTTAGCCAGGAAGTTGCTGAAATCTGTGACACTACTGGTATTTAACATATCGGTGGCATATCTTCCAAAATAGTGACAACACCCAAGCCACAAGAATAATAAACTAACAAATGAGTCGAGGTTAAAGATAATTGTTTCTCCTGTTAGTTGCTATAGACTTGATCACAATTCACACTAACTCCATGTGCAGGGATGCAAGAAACATCTGTTTGGGGTTAAATCTGTATAGTTTTCACTGCTACTGATCACAAATTAATCTGATTTTATACTGACAGCATGTTTTCCTGGTTAAAATTCCTGAATAAAAGCTCTAGTAAAATGCAAAGATCATTAAATTTCTACCCCATGACTTTCAAATCTCTGAGGCCAATAATACCACCAGTACTTTACATCTTCTGCTCAAATATAAATTCGAGCTTAGATCTAAGCTTAGTCTAAGCTTAGCTTAGACTGTTGCAGCTAGCACTTTTCTCCTTTTCCAGAACAATCCTTTAAATGCCATTGGAATAAGTGTAATGGCTGCTATTGGAAGGGGAAGGAGTGTGGGGAGAAGCTGTGAGGAGGCCTTGTGGCTTGGCAGATCCTGTGATTTTCCTCTTGGTGAAACAGTTGTGTTGAGCTATATGTTTTTACATAGACACATTTCTTTGGCAAACAGACTGTTCTCTCTTATTTATGCCTCCAACAGACTGACATCATTGTGTGTGCTAAGAGCTCCTCCAGGAATGAAATCTAAGGCGAATCCAGGCTAGACCGTGGGGATGCAGGACCCCAGGCAAACCACAAGGGGTCACGTTTGTACGCAAATAAAACCTAGTTTGGAATTCCTGGCTTTTGCAAATAGGTAACAGGCTTGACTTAACCATATGGTTGGCAGTTGCGAGTTCACCAACAGACACCTTCAAAGCCTGGCAATTTACTCATGTAGACCCTACGGAGTACAGATCTCTCTATGGGGGCACAAGTTAGAATCCACTCAACAGCAAATGGTGGTGATAAAAATCTGACTCAAGAGACAAAACACTCTTGGTGTTGATCAGAAAGGGGACAGCTGGAAATGGTGTCCCACACTGAGAAAGGGAGGAATGATTTGTCGTGCCCACCCCACCACAAAGTAATCCAAAAGAATTATCAAATTACCAAACAGCATCACTAATATCACACACAAGTTAAGTTTTGCTGAAGGTAAGCAAGAATATGTACAATAAGGAATAGCATTACTGATGTTAGTAAGAACTTGACTGAAAACAGAAAACCAGAAAACGGTTTTATTGATGCTGGACATTGAGTTGATCCCACTGAATAGAATTTCACTGGACTATCCTGTACCGTCTTCAGAATTATTCCTATATTTGAGTTCATTGTATCATATCCATGCATCTTACTGAGGATCTTCATTCTATTGTCTCGTTCTCCAGTGCTGGGTCCTGCTGGAGAATAGGTCTAACCTGTTTAAAACAAAGTTTTGCTCTGTTTGCTTCCCAAGGCATCTGACTGTCCTTTCCCACAGATGAGTCCATGGCACATTTAATGTTCTTCATCAACACCATCATTCAAAGGTATAAATTCTTCTTTGGTTTTCCTTATTCATTGTCCAGTTTTCTTTTTTTAAAGATATTTTTTGAAGGCAGTTTTCTCACTTGCAATCTATCATTTGATTTCCTGACTTCTGCTGTCATGACTGTAGACACAACTGCAATGAAATCCTTGGCAACTTTGGCATTTTCTCCATTTATGGAGATGCTGTTTATTGGCCCAGCTGTTAGGATTTTTTTTCCTTTATGTGGAGGTGTAAAGCTTATTGAAGATTGTAGTATTTGATCTTAATCAGTAAATGCTTTAACTACTCTTTACTTCCAAGAGGTTGTTATGCCAATATCTTCTTCTAATAGTCCAAGTTCTCAGATTATCTTCTTAGTATACAGATGGAATAAGTATATTGAGAAAATACAACCCTAACATATACCTTTCTTAAGTTAAAATAATGCAGAGTCCCTTTCTCTGTTCAAATAACTGCCTCTTTGTCTATATACAGATTCTATAAGAGTACAATGCAGTCTTCTGGAATTTCTGTTTTTACTATGTTATCCATCATTTGTAACAAAAAACACAGATGAAGGCCTTCGTGTAATCAATAAAACACAAATAAATATCAATCTGGTATTCTCTGCTTTCAGCCAAGATCCATGTAATATCAACAATGATTCTATGTCCTCTCTGAATTAATTTTGGGTTTCTAGCTACTCCCTGTGTTGTTATAAGCATTGTCAATTGATCTTCAGCAAAAGTTTTCTTGCATATTATGTTAATGATACTCTTGATACTTTCTTGAAGATATAGACCATTTTTCAATGGACACAAACATGGTCCACTTCCAGTTGTTTGACCTCATAGGTGTCTTCAAACTTTCTTGACATAGATGAATGAGCTTCAACAATTTTTCAAAATGCCTTTTTTACTATTCATGAATTCCTGGAGCCTTCATTTTAGCCAATACTTTTAGTGCAGCATGACTTCCATACCATTGATTCTTCATCATATGTTACCTCCTAAAGTGACTGAACCAATTTTTTTGAGAATGTCTCTGTGCAATCCCCCAACTTTCTCTTGATATTTACTGTCTCACTCAATATTTTGCACATAGACTTCTTTAAGATTTCAAAGTATTAAATAGTTTTTCAGTTCTTTCAGTTTTAAAAATGCCAAACTTTTGGTTTCCTAACTTGCAGGTATTTGCATATGTCATTATAATAAATTTTCTACATAGTTCCACTGTCATGAGTGAGTATTACTGAAAGCTTTGCCCTACCTCTAATCCACATGGTTTGTCTTAATAGTCCAGTCACTTAAATTTTTAATCTGTACAAGTCTAAAAAGCTGTGCTATGCATGCGTACTTTCCTTTTTTCAGCAATGTTTAAATTCTATATCAATGGATAAATTAATGATACTTTCGATCAAATTGTCATATTTCCCATGCAAATGATTTATAATGTTTTCCTATAAAATGATAATAATATTTCTAAAGTGAACCAGGGACATGCAAAACATAGATATATAAATGGATTTTGACTTTGCACTTACTTATGGGAACGCTAATCTAAGAACACCCTAATCTAAGTTCTTATAACACAACCCAACTTGGCCTCATGAAGAGGTCACTAAAGATATAGGTGCTATAGCAAAATATAGTGGAGAAATCATATAGTATCTGGCTATCAGAAACATAGTGTCTGGGAATCTTAAAGCCTTGTCACCTTTAACGAAGCAATAATATAAAATAGAACAATAAATACAACAAAATGATTAGATAGATCTTCTGTTTTCTCCATCTCCACGTGGACCACCGAGCAAGGCAGAGGCATTTGTCTTTTTATATAAGGGAAGTCTTCAGACATTCATCCTTTGGTAATGAATTTCCTTTCCTCAACATCATGCCTTCCAGCAGCATTCACATGGCAACATGGAACACACCTTCATCTCTCCTACTGAATGAGCCAATCAAATGAATGGAGCCCCAACACATCTCTAACCCTCTCACCCTATCCTCCAAGGAATCCGCTTTAAAAAATAATCCTGATGCCTATGAAGAAACAGGAAATGGAGATAGCTCTTTATCAGTTAACCACCTGGCAAGAATTAGTCTTCACCTTACCCACAGCATGTTATGAATCCCAAGGAGTTTTCATACCTATAGTCTTTCCTTGCTTCAATCGATAAACTGTGTGGCTGCCACGTTTATTTTTGGACAGCATAGTTCTGAAGACATTCCAGTGCTGACATGAGTCTTCGTGGCTTAGGCAGACTTTCAAGGTTGGGCGTGATTCAGCCCCAGATTACTGGTCACTGTCTTTTCATAGCCCTCTTCACTCATGGAAACAAAATGAAGCCACACAGAGCAAAGTCAGCGTGACCTGGTGGAATGAACCAGAAATGCTCTACAAGTCAACACTTTCGTGCTCTTCAGAAAGTTCATGGACATCCAGAATGAGCTATAAACCCCCTGGATCCCTGTGCCATTATAAGCAAGAAAGTTGCCTGGCAGAGTTGCCCGATTCACACTGGACTTTAGGTGAGTAAGAAGTAAATTTTTGTTTATTAAGCTAAAAAATTGATTAAATAGATTTTTTAAAAGAGCATAAATTCTGTCTATAGCCATACCACCCTGAACATGCCTGATCTTGTCAAAGAGCATAGATTCTGAGCACCCAATTTGCAGAAGGCTGTAGATGGCAATGAAAGCCCAAAATCCATTTGCATGTGCATTAAGTCTCCAGTGAATTCCCTCTAACCATAGATCAGACATGTGAATAGCTTTGAATGCAGTGTTTTGGAAAGTGAATTCTTGCTGATGTAGTTACATTAAAATGTAACACTTTATCACTAAATCTTCCTTTGATAATTGATTTTTAATATTTTTAATATTTTCAGCTTTCCTTTCAACTTAGGTTTTCTCAGTTTTATTTTGCTATTATCAGTGGGTTCTTTTTGTATGATTTTCTATATATGGGATCCAGGACAGATGACTCTATAGAGACGGTAACTGGATTAGTAGTTTATTAAGTGTACATCAGGGAAAGTTGCAGGAAAATAGGAACCTAATAGCAATGAATACAAGAAAGAAAAAAATCTCTAAATTGACTGTGGTTATGATTGCACAGCTGTTTTTATTATGGTTGAACTATTGAATGTATTACATGTGAATTATATATCAAACAACTATTAAATATTCTTTTCTTCTCAAATCATTGTGTGAAATCTTCTGTCAAACTCTGACATAATCATTTCTTCCCTATGTTTTATGTTTCATAGCAAGCTTCAGACTCTGTTATCATATCCATTCTGTTCTTGTCTTTCTTTCCTATCTTTTAAATGGCCTTTTGGTTTCTCCATGTGTGCTGTCCTTGATTTCCTTTCATAGTCTTCGGTTCTTAGTGTTTAGTACATCAAATCTATTCTTTGAGATGGTCCTCTAAATTCAAATGGAGTGTTCTTAAGGTCATATTTTGGTTCAAATCGGCTGGTTTTAATTTCATTCCATTTCAACTTGAACTTGCTTATTACCAATTAATAGTCTTCCACTATGGGCTTGTTCTGACTAATGGCATTGAGTTTCTTCATCCACTTTTTCCCGAAATGTAGACTTGATTCCTCTGTATTCCATCCAACAAGGTCCACGTGATGAAGAAAGATACTTTTAACAACTAATCAGTGGCATTGAAAAATTCTCCAGTGTAGTTCCCAGAGTCATTTTATCACAAAATCCCTATATTTCCAATGACTTACCCTTCTTCATTTGCAATTTTCACATTCAAATCCAATCAAATTGACACAAAATCCAAGTGATCATAGTATTCAAAGTTACACCTTTGCTTAAAAACAATCACCAAACAAAACAAAAACAAAAAACACGCTTTAAAGAATACTTTTGCAACAGAATTTTCCAGTGCCATTTGTCTATTGATTTTTTGAAGGTCACTCCCATAGGTGTGATTGTTAATCCACACAAAACACTGTCAGATAGGATAATATCCACATTCCCAAAAGGAAGACGGGTTTTACAACTATTAATCAAATGTATATACCAACCACTAATGCCAAAGAGGAAAGAATTGGACATTACATCGTATGTAAGTTGATGCTGGTTGGGGAGGGAAGCAAGTTCACTTTTTGCGGTCTAGATCCTGCATCTGATTCATCAGCCCCTGCTTCTTTGGACTTGATCCTACACCACACCATATTACTTCCTGTGTTAGTCCAGGTAGACTAGAGGAACAAATTTCATAGACATATAAGGATATAAGGAAAGGGTTTATATACAAAAGGAATGTGACACTGAGAAGGCATCCCAATCCAGTCCAGTGCAAAGTCATGTTGCTGTTGTTGTTAGGTGCCACTGAGTTGGTTTCAACTCAAGGTGGCCTTATGCTCAAAAAAATGAAATGCTGCCTGATCCTCACCATCCTTATAACTGAACCCATCACGGTGACCACGTTGTCGGTTCCTCTCCTTGAGAAACTTCCTCATTTTCAGTGCCCCTCTATGTTACAAAACACAATTTCCTTCTTCAAGGACTGGTCTTTCCTGACAACATACCCGAAGTGTGTAAGATAAAATGTCTTTCTCCTTGCATCTCAGGAGCACTCCGGCTATATTTCTTCCCATCCAAATTTGGTTGTCCTTTTATAGTCCATGGAACTTTTAATATTCTTTGCCAAAACAATGAAAATGCATTGATCCTTCTTTGGACCAAAGAAATAAATCTGCTATCCAAGACCTCCTGAGAGTATTGTAAAGTAAGAGTGTTACTTTGAGGGCTAAGCAGTGCCTGAAGCAAGCCAGGGTATTTTCAATTGCCTCATATGCATGTGAAAGTTGATTACTCAACTTTATTTAATGCAACTCTTCTTTTTATCTGACTGCTGCTACCATACACATTGATTATGGGTCCACGTAAGGCAAAATCTCTGACAACTTCAACCTTTTCTCCATTTATCATGACCTCTCTTATTACTTACCCAGTGGTGAGAATTTGGGTCTTCTTTTTATTGAATTGCAGTCCATACTGAAGTCTGCAATCTGTGATCTTCATCATCAAGTACTTCATGTCCTCTTCTCTTTCAAAAAGCAAGATTGAGTTATTTGCACATCCCAGAATATTTAATAGACATTTTTCCAATCCTGATGCTGAACTCTTTTTCATATAATCCAGTTTCTCAAATGATTTGCTCAGCATGCAGATTGAACAAGTCCGATGAGAGGATACAACCCTGGAACACATCTTTCCTGACTTTAAGCCATGTAGAAGTCCATTTTTCTGCTTGCACAGCTGCCTCTGGGGCCATGTACAGGTTCCTTGGGAGCATAAAGTAATTCCTGGAATTTCCATTCTTCTCATGGTTATCCATAGTTTGTTATGATCCACACAGTGGAATGCCTTGGCATTGTCAGTAAAACACAAATAAACATCTCTCTATTATTCTCTGCTTTCGGGTAACATACATCTAACATCAGCAATGACATCCTTTGTTTAACCTCCAATTCTGAATCCAGGCTCAATCTCTGGCAGAAATTTCTGCAATTATTGCTGGATGATCTCCAGTAAAATTTTACTTTCATGTGGCATTAAAGAAACTTTTCTGTAATTCGAACTTTCTGTGGGATCACTTTTCTTTGTAATGGATACCTACATGGACCTCTTTCAGTCAGTTGGACAAGTCTTCCAAATTCTCTCTCATAGACAAGTGAATACTTTCAGTGCTTCATCAGTTTGTTGAAACATTTTGATTGGTATTCCATCAATTCTTGGATCCTTGTTTTTGGCTATTGCTGCCAGTGTATCTTGGACTTCTTTCTTAAGTATCATTGTCTGCTGCTCATATACTGCCTCCTAAAATGGTGAAATATAGTGGTAAGACATATAAATGTATAGACGTAAGAGCCTATAGCCCTTTTTGGCACAGTGACTGTGTATTCTTTCCATCTTCTTTTGGTATTTCCCAAACCATTCAATATTTTGTCTATAGAATCTTTCAATTTTTCAACTTGAGGCTCAAAGTTTTCTTGAATTATTTCCATTTAAGACATGATGAGTGTATTCTTTCTCTAGACTTTTGCACATTACACAGTTATGTTTGAATTTTTCTTCTGGAGATACCCTTTGAAATGTTCTATTTAGCGTTGACTGTATGATTTCATCCAAGTGCCTTAGACTTCATGATTAAGAGGAAATTTCAGAGTGTCTTCTGACATCCATTTTAATCTTTTCTTTTTGGTCTTTTTATGATCTTTTGCTTTCCTCATGAATGATGTTCTTGATGTCTTACCACATCTCATCAGCTTTTCCATCATCAGTGATCAATGTGCCAAATCTCTTCTTGAGATGGTCTCAAGATTCAGACGGGATAGACTGGAGGTCATATTTTGGTTCTAGAGGATTTGTTTTAATTTTCTTCAGCCTCAACCTCATATATGAACAATTGATCATCTATTCCACAGCCTTCCTTTGTTCTGATTTCAGTTACTGAAATTGAGCTTCTCCATCATGTGTTTCCACAAGAGTATCAATTTTATTTCTGTGCATTCCATCTAGAGAAATCCACATGCATAGTTGTCTCTGTGTTATTGGAAAAAATGTACTTAAATATGAACAAATTATGGTATGAGAACTCCAGTTTCATTTCTAGCACCATGGCAATATTTTCCAACTGTTATTCCTTCCTGTTTCTTTCCAACTTTTTCATTCCAATTGCCAATAATTATCAATACATCTTGATTTCATTTTGATCATTTTTAGACTGAAGACATTGACAGAATTCTTTAATTTCTTCATCATTAGCATTTAGGTTTGGTGCATAAATTTAAATAATAGTTGCTTGATTATATTTCCTCGAAAGCAGATAGCTATAATCCAATCATAGAGAGCAATGTATTACTTCAAGGGAGACCTTGAGATGTCCTTTTTAATAATAAATGTAATGCCAGTCTGCTTGACTGTGTCATTCTCAGTATAATAAATCATATATTTTTCTGATTCAATCTGGCCACTTTAACTCCATAATGCCTAGGATATTGAACTTTATGCCTTCTACTGCATCCTTGATAGCTTCCACCTTTCCTATTGTTAAAGAAGTGTATAGATGCTACT
Source organism: Nesogale talazaci (assembly GCA_004026705.1). Taxonomy (NCBI): domain Eukaryota; kingdom Metazoa; phylum Chordata; class Mammalia; order Afrosoricida; family Tenrecidae; genus Nesogale; species Nesogale talazaci. Next base: position 2,034 of record PVJH01016095.1, on the reverse strand, counting down.
ATCTTACATTTGAGAGAGTCTTGGTAGGAAGACTTGAGAGTAGCTACTTCTAAATGAATTCTATACCAGCATTGCCTGTGATGTGACTAACTGCTGTTGAGTCAGAACTCATGGCAACATGCATACAACAGAACAAAGCACTCCCTTGTTCTGCACCCTTTCTCAGGTTGCTGGTTGGTTCGAGGCCTTTGTGGCAGCCACTAGGGATTTCGTGTGTCTTTCAACTGAAGAGGATTCACCTTCCCAGCTCTGTCTCAGCTAAGGCTTTGCTGTTACGCATAAGATTTTTGGAGAAAAATCTTTGGATTTTTGAAGAAGTACATTGCATGCCTTTCTTCGTCTGCCTTAGTTTGGAAGCTGTGCTGATCCTGTCCACTCTGTGTGCCCCTGCTTGTATTTGAAATAGTGACAGTATATCTTTCAGCATTGTAGAAACAAACAAACAGAATAACAAGCTGATTGATAGCTGCATACAGACCACAAATAATTGCATACAGACCACAAAGAATTCAAAAGCTCAATGGCAAAAAGAATGCCAGGAGATATTTTGTATGGAGGAGACCAAAATGAATTTTTTAAAAATGTTTTCCATTCTATCTAATATTTTTCTGACTGTCATGGCTCAATTTCAGGCCTACCAGGACTTTTTGACCTAAAGCTTCAAGTTGAGTTTTATGTGCAACTACTCCTAGAAGCATATCATAGAATCATGAGTGAAGAAACTCCAAGTTCTGAATAATCTATTCTTATATCAGAATATCTCACCCACGCACCTTACCCTGGGTCCTGACATTGTGACCACAGTTTTCCAGCCCCAATCAGACTATCTATACTATGTGTATGGTTAAAAGACCAGGAAGACAAAGAATTTGAAACTAGATTTATTTCTGAAACTTCAAGCTGCATGTTGGCGATCAGGTAAAATATAGAGTCTCATCAAATTGAGTGGATGGGTCTACAAGTAGAATTTTAATGTGAGTCTAAGAAGACTATTTTTGAGAACACAGTTTATATTCCATGAGGCCATTGTAACTGAAATATCAGAGAAACAGTTTCAAAGGCATGGCATGACAGTACATAGATATGTCTCTGCTTTCAGATTGAAAAGTATGATGAGAAGATACAACACACATCTTTTCTGGTTGGTCTTAAGTCATGCAACACTGCTTTGTTGTGATCATGTATATGTTCCTCCTGAGTACAAGGAAATATTATGAAATTCTCATTCTTCTCAAGGCTAGCCATAGTCTTTTATGGTCCATGCAGTTAAATACCTTTTCACAATCAATAAAACATGAGTAAGCATCTTCCTTTTATGCTCTGCTTTGAGCCAAGATCCCTCTGATGTCACCAATGATGTCCTTTGTTCCACATCCTCTTCTGAATCCAGCCTGAATGTCTAGCAACTCCCTGTACTGCTGCAACTGTTGTCGAGTTATCATTAGCAAAATTTTACTTGCATGTGACATTGATGATAGAGTTCTATAATTGGAGGATTCTGTTAGTCAAGTAGTGCTTCCAGGGCATTAGATTGCACAAACATTTCAGCTGGTACCTCATCAATACCTGGAGCCTTGTTTTTTGGCGCATGCCTTCAGAGCAGCTTGGATTTTTTTTTCCCTTCAGGATCATTGGTTGTTGATCAAATGCCTCCTTTTGAACTAGTGAAGGTTGACTAGTTCTTTTCTGGTATCATGACTGTGTATCTTTCCACCTTCTTTTGATGTTTCCTGCATTGTTCAATATTTGGCCCATTGAATCTTTCTATATTGCAACTCAAGGCTTAATTTTTTTCTTCAGTTTCTTTCAGTTGCTGAGTGAACTGTGGTGAAGAAAGCTTTTAGTGTCCAGCTATCAAAAGATAGAGCATCTGGGGTCTTAAAGGCTTGAAGGTAAACAAATGGCCATCTAGCTCAGAAGCAACAAGGCCACATGGAAGAAGCCCACCAGCATGTGTGACCATATGGTGTTGAAGGGATCAGGTATCAGGCATCAAAGAACTAAAAATTATATCATTATAAATGAGAGGAAGTA
>PVJH01016094.1:0-51500 GCA_004026705.1 Nesogale talazaci | reverse complement strand
AGGAATTCGCAAACTTTTTCCTTAAACGATGAGATAGTAAATATTTGGGGCTTTGTGAGCCAAGCGGCAAAACGAGAATGTTATGTTAGCTCAAAACAAAACACTGCCATCGAGTTGATTACGATGCATATATGTTAGCTATTTATATATAGCTATTTCAAATGCAAGGATTTAGAGTCTGCAAAGACTATTCTTAGCACGTGGGCTATAAAAAAACAGGCAGCTGCACAGAGTAAGCCCAAGGGCGACAGCTTGCTGACCTCTAGCCTAGGATCTGTATCTTCTCTTTCTTTACAGTTCTCTGATGGAAAGTTTTTCTACGACATGTTTATTCATCTGATTATATGTGATTATAAAAAGAGTTTTGTATGATGGAGTCCATCAGACAAGCTCTGGAGTGAGTACTTTCACCCCCTCCCTTCAGGGAGGCTAAGTTCACAAAGTGGCACCTTCAAGATTCTGGAAAGTGGTGGGGTCAAGAAGCCTGTGTAATGTGGATTCTTCCAATGTTACCAAAACAAATTTGACAAGCAAATCGTCCGTGTCGTGTAATGCGTAACAAATATCCCACAAGGTGTATTCTGGAAAGTGCTGCTGGAGAATCTAAAATGTAGTCATTCTTCAGGATCTCACCAAATTGAATTCACAGAGCCCTGGTAGCCCAATGCTAGGCATTTGACTGCTAACTGGAAAGCTGGGGGTTCGAAGCCTACCAGCCACTGTCGTGAAAAATGGACCTGGTGATCCACTCTCAAAAGATCTCAGCGGAGCAAACCCAACAGGTAGTTTAATCTGTCTTCTCAGATCACAGAGTCAGAATTGACTCAGTAGTCACATCAGCGAGTGGCGTGTGTGACCCTTACACCAACTTTGAGGAACTGAGCTTCGCAGGCAGGCGTTGGATACTGTCCTCAGCAGAATAGCCAGGCCAACTTGATCTCCAGTTCCTCGAGCCCTGCAGATTTGCCCATCGTTCTCCCTGTGTTTACCGTGGTCCCAAGTCTGTACTCTGGGAAAGACTCCCTTAGGAGAACCAAGAATCCTGCTAGTACTTGTGTCCCTTAAGAAGGCACCCAGCACCCGCCTCAGGTCCTGGCAGGGAGCTAAGAAGCAGGCTGTTTCCTCGCTGCTGTGAGCTTGGGGCTGATGCACTGCTTTCTCTGATGATTGCTGTTTATTTCTGGACCAAGTTGTTGAAGAGGAACTCTTGGCCTTAAAAGTTGTTTTCCAAATGGGAAATTGTACCCAGCGCTTAAAGGTAACTATGTTCTTTGGGTGTTTTTCATTTTGTTGATGTTGAGAATAGAGCCAACAAAACATACACTCACCTACTTTTCTACGTTTATAAATACAATTCAATGTTATTGATGACTGTCTTCAGGGTTGACAGTCGTTCTCATAATGCTTTTCTGAGCCGTTCCTCTTCATTAAGATCACAGATGCCTAAGATCCCTGTCTACTATTTTCAATGGCTGTTGTCACTTTGATCTCATGTAGATAAATCTTAAAAGAGCATAATGCCCAAGGTAGACTTTCTTTTTTTACGCAGTTAAGTGGCTAAACTACAGTTTTAAGTTGGAGATCTCAGGGAATATTTTTGGTTTGAAGCAAAAAGATTGGGGCTGAGCCCTGGTGGTGTAGTGGTTGTGCGCGGGACGGCGGCCCACTGGAACGGAGGTTCAATTCCAGCTCCATGGAGCAAAGGCTGGGCGTCCTACTCCCACCACCTGAGGGCGGTGATGCCCCCCCCCCCAAAAAAAAAAAAACATGAAGCAAAATTATTTCTCTCAGGGCAATCATTTCAGGAGTTCATCCAAATTTCATGGCTCCGGGAAGTCTGGAAACCACGAGAATCTGTCCTGCACGTTCCTCCTTTTGATCAGGATTCTTCTGTGGAATCTTTGCTCAAAATGTTCAAGTCATGGTAGCTGGGCACCATCCAATTCTTTTGGTCATTGTGGCCAAAGAAGCAGTTGTTCATGGACACAATTACCCGCTCATTCCCTGTCTGCCTCCCAACCCTGACTCTCCTCCTTCCTCTCTTGCTCCATCCAGGAGAACAGAAACCAATGGTTGTGCCTCCGACGGCTTGCTTGACAGCTAAAATGTAACAACATTCTTTTTTTGTTTGTTTTTTTGGTTTTTGGTTTTTTGGGCATCACTGCTCTCCGGTGGTGGGAGTAGGAGGCCCAGCCCCACTGCTGGAATTGAACCTCCGTCCCAGTAGGCCGCAGTCCTGCGCACAACCACTACGCCATCGGGGCTCAGCCCACGATATTCTTATAGAAACCCTCTCCCCAAATTCTGTACAGATTTAAGTAATTTTAAATGCATTGTTACCTAAATCCATATTTAGTAAAAACCTTATCTAACAATGCTTGTTTTAGAAGGATTGTAAAAATTAGAAATGAAACTTCAGAAGTTAAAAACACAAGCACAAAACCAGAGAGTTTAGCTTTACCAACTGTCAGGAGAGCTGACTATGCTTTGTCAAAACTGTATCACATGTACTGTATCTGATGTTCATCACATCAGAACAGAGCCAGCCATGCCTAAGCGTGGTTCTGCAATTCCACCTGCCCATACATTCTGTGCATGTGGTAACTGGGATGCTGTATAACATTGTATTTAGAAGTCAAGCGCCCAGGGTTCCTCCTTTTCTCATTAGTTCATGAAATTTGAAGTACGAACTTCACACTACAATTCACGAACTGGAAAGACTCCATTTTTTTCAGGCTGATGTACAGATTACTAGATACCTAACAAGCTTTTTAAAAGTATCATCAAAGTACCTAACCATTGGAGCGAGGCCAAAAGTTGGGAGTCGGAGGATAAGCTGTTTAACCAGGCAGTTCACGCATGTTCACATTGGAACAAACAGGAATGTGTTCCTTATTTCATTATTTGCTGCCTACATTTTTAAAGATAAAACAGCTGACTTCAAAGAAATGCAGCTTACTGTGGGCTGCTCCTGGCCAAGCCCCAGGCCCCTTGTGAAAACGTGTGTAAGTGGAGTTTTGAGAAACAAAGCAAGGCAGCACTCCTGCAATGGGCAAAGTGGGACCTGGGCTCTCCGGAGACTTCCTCCTTTCGGGTGTGCTCTACTCCTTGGGCTTACTGGCCGTCAAAGCCAGCAGCCCTGGGGCATGAGATGTAGACATTGTCAGGGCGAGACACCGGAACACCCACCACTGTTCTTTTCTTCCAAATGCAGGCCAAACGGATCTGTTTATAAAAGCAAGGACTTTCTAGAACCTCTTGCTTTTCAGAACTCTTCCAGTTCTCTGGCCCCATGTAGGAAAGCGTCTCTGTTAAGTTATTCCTGTGTTTAATAACATTTCTTTCTTTTCCTTTTTTTAAACTTGGTAATTTTTAGGTTGTGGCTTTTAACGAAGGGTGTTTGTGGTAGTTGCATAATGTGGTGTCAATTTGAAAGGATTGCAAGTCAAAGGGTAGAATCTGGCCTGTCAATCAAGATATCATCAATGAGACCTCTATGAGAGCATAACCTTCTCCTGAGAATTCTGGGAGCTCCATATTTTCTCCCTGGAGGTGAGAGACACCTCTGTCTCTCTGCACACTCCCTGAGAGACACTGCAGCCGACAAGTCACATGGAACTATGCTTGTGCCCTGAGCTGGAGAAGCCAATTGGACCTACCCTGATGCAGCCAGACTTCTGGAGCCAGAGAAGCTACATAGAGCCCCTGCCAGCACTGAGATGCTGACAGTGCCACTGGATCCACAAGACTTCCAACCCGCTGGCCTGTGATCCTCCTGCATTCGGCATCATTGCATGTGTTTCGTGGATCTGAAGAGGACTTTGTAGATTGGTATCAGACAGATGGGCTAATATTGGAATTATGTACTTGATCTGGACTGGGCTGGGATGTTTTCTCAATATGCAATTGCTCTTGTATATAAAACACATTCTTATATACAGATGAGCATCTATGAATTTGTTTCTCTACTCTCCCTTGACTAACACAGTGCTGATACAGATATGAAGGAGCAGGGAATACTTGGATTCCCAAGGTGCGCCTCATGTATTCATGACTGGGGAGTCAGACAACACCAAGGTCTAGTGTTCAGATACAATTACTCTTATATTTTCTTATGTCCTACCTATGTGTCAGAAGAAAAATGAATCTGTCCCCATAAAGATTTGCAAAGCATTGGAAACCCTGGATAGGGTTGCCATTCAAAAGGGAGATGACCCATCAAAATGCACAAATAATAGAACAATGTCAGTGATTGATATTGTAGCTTCAGAAATCATTGTGGGAATATACCACAGTTTATGTGTTTATTTTTTCACTGATTGGCATTTAGTTTGCTCCCATCTCCATGCTATTTTGAACAGTGCTACCGTGAACATAGGTGTACATGGTACTTTCATTTGCCTCATATGCATGTTAAAGTTGGACATTGAATAAGGAAGACTGAAGACGATTTAATGCATTCAAACTGTGGTGTGGAAAAGAATGTTGAAAGTATCAAGGCCTGCTAATGTTAAAAGGACTAACTGAGCTGTCTTTGAAGAAGTATGGCCAGAGTGCTCCTTAGAGGAAGAGATGGCAAGTCTTCCTGCTTGTTCTTCATAATTTTCTGTGCTAGATTCATTTTATTTGTGGGTTTTCTTGATTTTTTCTTTGCTTTTGTTTAACTATTTATTTGGTCTTTATGGTTTTCCTCTTTTGATGTGATAAACTTTTTTTTGATGTTACCTATTCTTTTTTTCCAAGTTTAAAACAGTCTCTTTTCTCTTGAAATATGCCTGACTTCATCTCCATTCAAATGACTTCCTCTTCAAGCAAAGTAAATATTCCCTCTGTTTGCTTTGTAATTGTCTTCGTTACAGAGCAATATCTCTGTGTTCCTCCTTGCAGGCTTGTAAGAGTTCCCCTTGGAGTGCTGCTTTATGTGGGTTGATTTCTGGATGATTGTATCTCAGAAGTTGTTCTCAAGTGGATGACTACTGTTGATGTTGATTTTTCCTTCTAAGAATTCCCCTTGGGCTTTTTTTTCCCTAAGGTTGATTTGCTCTTACAACTTCCTTTAATTTCTCCTTACCTAGAAATGCCCTTTGTGGTAGTAACATAATCTGTTATAAATTTGACCCTTAAGAGTGAAGGGGTGGAATTTAGCCTATCAATCAGGTCACAGCTTAATGATCTCTGTGATAAGTGGGTCTGTTGTGACAGCATGGCCAATGAACACACATAAGATCAGCTGAAGGGTGGAGATATAAATGGCTCAGTGAGCCTCGCCTTTGTCTCTTCCTCTTGGACCTTCAGACCAGTCGGCTACCTTGTTTGCCCTGTGCCTTGATCTGCAAGCTACTCTACCTGTGGGACCCCTAATTTGTAGACTCTCTCAGGGTGAGTTGAGGTCCCTTCAAGCTTTGCTTCGCCATGCTCCTGGGATATACATCTCTTGAGCTGGGGTCTGTCGGCCCCTGTCATCGGGCTGACTGTTGGTGACCTACATTGCTGTTTGCTGCCTGTGGCTCTGCAGATAGCCTGATTGCTCCACAGAGGACTACTCGGCATCCCTCAAGACTCAGACTGCCAGTGTACTAGCTGTCTCACACAAGTGAGTTGCACTGTGCCATTTGTACTGCTTTAGATATTAGTTAACTCTTTATTTCTTATTTTAGATATATTTCTCTATATATAAATACATAGAATTATTAGTGTCCTGGTTTTGTTTCTGTAGAGGACTCTGTCTACCACAATCTTCTTTGGAGTCCTTAAGGCGATAAATAGCTTGCTGGAGGTGGGACACACCTTCACTCCCTGGAAGACTCTACTGAGGACAAGAACTGGAGGAGCCATGTGGAGACCCCCTGTCAGCACTGAGATGCTTACACCACCATGGGATCCATAATACTTTCCATCCACTGGCCTGTGCTCTTCCTACGTTCAACATCATTGCATATATTTCATGAGTCTGAAGAGGAATATATAGATTAATTGGTATTGGATATATAGGCAAATATCAGACTATGGACTTCATCTGGACTGGGATGTTTTCTTAACATATGATTGCTCTTTTATGTAAAGCTCTTTCTTATACACATACATACTATGAATTTATTTCTCTAGTCTACTCAGACTGACACACCCTTATTTCTCCATCATATTTGAGAGATAATTTTGTTGAACATAAGATCTTAGTGGGAATTTTTTTTCTTTCAGAGTTTTATAGATGATGTTCCATTGCCTTCTTGCCAGCATAGTTTCGCAGCTGACCAATCAGGATTAGCGTTACTGGTTCCCCTTTATAGGTGACTTTTTCCCCCTGAACTGCTCTTAGAATTCTTTCCTTGACTTTGATATGTGTGCTGATTTTCTTTTGGGGCCTTTTGGTAATTCTTTCAACCTCTCGGGAGTCCTGGTGGAGTAGTGGTTACATATTGGGCTGTGATCCACAAGGCTGCAGTTCAAAACCACCCTCTCTCTTCTGGGGAAAGAAAGGGCTTTCTATGCCCTTAAATGATTACAGTCTGGGAAGCCCACAGGGGTAATTAATTCTGCCCTGACCTACAGGGTCGTTATTAGCTGGCATCAGTTCAATGACAGTGAATTTGCTTGCTTGTTTGTTCATTCATTTCTTAATCTCTTAAATGGCTATATTCTTGCCTCAATGGCAGCAAGTCATGATGTTAGGGGAAATTTTCTTCTGGCAGCTCTGGGCCAGTGTTCTCTGATTTCTCTTTCTCCCTTCTAGGATTCCTGTCATGTGAGTTTTATTCCTTTTGAGAGTGTCTCATTTAATTATTAGACTTTCTGTAGTTCTTTTTATGGATTGTTTTCCTATAGCTTAATATTGAGAGATCTGTCTAAAATCTCACTAGCTTGGCCTTTCATCATTTCAATTCTACTTTATTCTTTCAAAGTATTATCTACTTCTATTGCTCTGGTATTAATCATCTAGATTTGTATTAGCTGGAGTTTTTTAGGGTTTCTAATTTTTTTTTCATTTATTTTGTTAGGTTGTTTTTGTAGGGTTTCTTTGAGTTCTTCTATTTTTTTGGAGTCAGATTTTCTTTTTCTTTTTTTTGGGGGGGGGGGTCTTGTACAATTCTTATCATAAGTTCTTCTTTGTTTTTTTATGTTTTGTTTTCCCCTATTGCTCTATGGATCTTTTTCTTCATCCATTGAAAATATCTAATAACTATTCTTCCAAATTCCTTTTCCAGTAGTTCCCATGTCTTATATTCCACAGAAAGGTCTGTAGAATGACTCCGTACATTGGTCACTTGTTTGCTCTCTTCTATCTTGTTGATTTGTACTAACTGAAATGGTCCGTTGTCTCAGAGGCTCCATGTTGGTTCTGTGTTTGTCTCTATTTGTGGATCAGTAGGTGGTAGCCCTTGCTGCTAGTTGTAGCTCTTAGGGTGCAGAAGTGTCTGGGTCATGTGGGGTCAGTTGAGTCCACCAAGTACAGCAAGAAAAGAATAATCAAAAGAAAACAAAAAATCAAGCAAACATATGGATGGAAACTACACGCACAAAACTCAAGCCAGAACCAGCAGCTGCTTTCTCTGCCTCAGTTACAAGTGTGTGCTTGTCAAGATTCCACCCAGGGCACACACTATACAACTGGAGCCACAGGTGTGGAAGAGCAGTGGTTTTTCTGGTCAATAGGAGGTCGTTATTAGGTTGGAAAATTAAAGATAATTCCACACCTCTGTGTCTTTTGTCTCTCCATTGGTGGTTGATCAAACAATAGGGAAAAAGAGAGGAGGGGCACCAAAACCCAAAGCCAGTATCGACTGATGCTTGCTAAGACCCTTGTCCCACGACTGCGTTCTATGTCCACTTAATGCGTGGGCATTAAGAATGGTTCCACCCCCATGGTGCTTGTGCTGGCAGTTTGTTAAGATAATCAAAATGAGAATAAGAAGAAAAGTCTCCAGCTGCTCTTCTAACTGTGCAGCTGCTTTCAACCTCAGGGCATTCTGAGGCATCAGAATCAAGTGACAGAGACAGGAAGGGGACTGCACCCTCTCCTGTCACTGAACACACGAAGATGTGGACAGTGACCTCTTGGGGCAGCAGAAAGCCAGGGAGAGCCTGGATGATTGCATACCCTGCACACCCCCATCACTAGCCCCTAGCGTCATGTGGTGGTTCCACCTGGTCCATCCCTCTTTCAGACTACACTCATAGCCCTGGGAGTGTAGAAGGAGGCATGCGAGCAGCCATGGGGCACAGTAGCTAGGAGCCCAGTTATTCTGGATGAGGAGAGGCCACCTTTCTCATTTATTATTGGATGCTAGAGGTTTTTCTGTGTTGTGGGAGGAGTTGTTGGGGTCCTGGTTGGCCATGGAGAATTCACCGTTTTCCACCATCTGTTCATGTGAGTTCCACCCTTTACTTTTCTCTGTCAGTGTTTGACACTTACTGCTCTCCCCTCAGAGAGTCGGGTTTCAGGCCTTTGTTCCGCATCTGTTCTTGGGCATCTCTGTGGCGGAGTGCTGCTGTAGTACTTTGGTCTCGGCAGCCACCTGGAAGGAAGTTTCCTATCATGACGACAGTGGGAACATTGGAAATTGAAGGAACCTCTATAATAATAGGACAGATGAAAGTGAAATTATATATTGTTTCAATTCCAAGAAGGTGCAATTAGTTACCTATGAAAAATTCAGTGTTTGAGACCAAACAGAGATTAGTCAGTAGTAAAGAGGTATTGAAGACAATGTAGCCAAATGGAATCTTAAAACCTCCCGAGGTGTCATAGAAGATGCAATCATTGGTCTCTGCCTGCCCAGAATGAAAGGGAAAGAATAGTAGTGAATATCAAAGGCACATGGAGATAATTAGTACAACGCACTAATAGATTGCACAAACACCCGTCTCCATGGTGCAGAGACCCCAAGAACTAGATGGCGAACTATATTTGTAGAAGTTGTTGGGATTAGAGAATGTTTGGTTGTGTATATTCTTGCCACAATTAAAAAATAATAGTTACACAAGTAACAATAAGTATGAGGAAGAAAAAACTATCCTAAAATCATTGTACTCCTTTTTTTTTTGTGGGGGGGGGGGCATCACTGCCCTCAGGTGGTGGGAGTAGGAGGCCCAGCCTTTGCTTCGTGGAGCTGGAATCGAACCTCCATCCCAGTGGGCCACAGTCCTGCGCACAACCACTACACCACCGGGGCTCAGCCCCATTGTACTCTTCTTGACATGATTGAATTATTTAATTATATGGCATATGGATTAAGGGTCAATAAAAACCTGCTTTAAGAAAAACTAGATGGTGTCCAGCTACCGCTACCAAGTGTTCTGAAGGGGTCACAACTAGAAGATAGGATGACTAAATTGGGATAGAGTGGGAGGAGAAACTCAGAATAAAAAAAAAAACTCAGAATCATTTTTAATCAGGTTGATTGGTTAGATAGGCACTGGTGAAACCCCAAGACAATGGTTCTTTCAGGTCCAGAAATGAAATCACCTGGATGACTCAGTTATCAGCCAGACAATAGATAGGTCAGTAAGGGAAACCAGTGAGGTACACGCACCTTAGAATATTTGCGATTGAGCCGGCAGCATTTCCCCAAGGACAAAGTTCAGAAGGGTCAGAAGAGAAGGAAGGGGTGTGACCTTCAGAAATATGGGGAGGAGATGAGATGAGTAGTGTGGCACCAGGAGATTGCGATGAAGGAGATGAAGCAAAATGTGCCCGAATTGTTGAATGCAACACTGGTGATCTGCTGTGCAAAATTTTACCCAACTGACAATGGCGGTGGCTAGGTATTATACCAAGTAATACTACTCGCCAGGGGTAGGGTTGAACCTGTCAATCAAATGGTAGCTTGATGACACCCTCTTGGAGGTGTGGCCTTGTGCATAAGAGTAAGATGGAACTGAGACAGGTCCTCTTTCTGCTTGCTGGGATTCTGTGTCTACCCCATGAGGGCAGCCCTACCTTGATGCTCTGCCATGCTTCCACTGACCGTGGGTCCATGAGACTCTGCACTCTCCGGCCTATGATCTCTCCGCCTCTTCCTTTAGCTTTGGTGAGAGCAGCCTGCACCTCCCTGAGTCTGCAGCGTGCCCCAGCTAGTATGGGACCAATGGCTTGAGTTAGACTGTGCGAGGATGTCTTTTTGATGTAAAGTTGGTTGAAAGAAAGTTTTCTCTTGGATATAGATGAGTGTCTGTCACTGGTTTGTTTCTCTGGACTCACTGGGTGATTGGTTGGTTTCTGTACTGTCCAGCCTAACACAACAATAAAAAAGGTTTTAATTAAAAATAATAATAAAGACATACTTCATTAAAACAAAAGAATTACAATAGTGAGGTGAAAATGAGAATGACTGTAATTCAGAGACATTCCTGTGTTTGAAAATGCCACCCTGAGTCGCCACACTCTTAAAGATACTTGATTAACTTTAGTACTCTGGGGTGGGGGTGTCTAGGGGGTTTATAGCAAATTAAACAGAACACAGATGTTATTAGAGAGATGTGAAAGGCACAGTCCTGGGGCCATCAACCGCAGGGAGTATTCAGCACATTTTCGTAAGAGCAAAGTAAAATTGAAACAGGACCACCCCCATTTAATCACCCTTTATTGGATTTAATAATGCTCACTGAGGTCCACGAGAGAAATAATTTCTGTTTTAATTGGAATCTTCTGATCTTATGTTCATGGCACTACTGAATCATCTTGATTTCTAAAACCCATTGTGTTGAAAAAGGCCAAGGGAGACTCTTTGAGGAGAATGTTGCTCTAACACTAACCACGTTGTGGGACCACCCTGTGTTCGTATTTCTGACTCCCCACCAGACAGACTACGACCCTTCCAGGCAGGGATCTTGTCTTTATTTTCCCATGCTGCCTCCCAGTGATTTGGTGGAGCACCCTACACAGTGTGGCCAGGGCTCAGAGCTCACTGTGTAAAAGGGCCCACCCAGCACGGGAGCGGGGGTGGGGTGGGGGAATCAAACAAATGCCCTACTGTGCTGCTGATGTGTGGCACGAATGTGAGGCCGTGTTGTTCCGTTTCCATGGAATCGATTGTGAGTCATGGGGACATCATGTGTGCAGAGTACAACCCGACTCCAGACTTGACAAGACTGCCACTTCTCGGCAGCACATCACAAAGCCTGTCTTCCATGACACCTCTGTGTGGACCACCACCCTTTGGGTTTCTAGTTCACTACTTAACCTTTTACAGCACCAAGAGACTTCTTTCCTTAAAATAATCAGTTCTTGTATTTAAATGGAAAGTTTGCACGTCACATTAGGTTCATATTGGTTCGGGACATTGGTCACCTTGTTTATGATGTGTTAACACTACTTATTCATTCCCTTCTAGAGGCTTCATTTCTAGTTATCCGGTTTCCCTCTTTCATCTTTGCTTCACCCTATTTTTTAAATTATTTTTTTGGCATCACTGCCCTCAGGTGGTGGGAGTAGGAGGCCCAGCCTTTGCTCCTGGGAGCCGGAACTGAACCTCCATCCCAGTGGACCGCAGTCCCGCGCACAACCTGCTTCAGCCTATTTGTTGAACATATTGCCTCTACAGGCTTCTGGAGGAAAGCCGGAGGCTAGGATCATGACACTGGATGAGATGAGGCCTGGGCCTCCTTAGATGCAAAGAAATGATCAGTGTGCCCTCTGCCTCAGCTTTTGATGTCAGAAGACAAAAACCACACCTCCATCAAAGCCCCAGATATGGGCCAAACATCATGTTTGTAAACGCTCACTTCCTGACTGAGCATGCCCAGAAGACTGGTATTGAGTTCTGGGATCCTAATTTACCACTGGAAAAAACTGCTGGGCCAAGACTCAAGTGCCGGTAGTCATCGTGATGTGAGTTCCAACCTGCTCCTTTGCCTGGCTAAGCAAGAGAGATCTTTTTTTCTTTTGCATATTTTGTGTCACCTCTAAGTAACTTTGGCAAAGTGCACTTTTTTGTTCTGGATTCTGTGTCTAACTTGCCTCTGCCTCGCCTCTGGTTCTTGGAACTTGAGCCGACAGCCCCCTTGCCTGATCCGTCCGATTCACTAGCTTCCACAGACCCATCAGTCAACAGCATGATTTGATGTGAATTAGAAGAAGCCCCAGGATTTGGGACTTGCCATGCTCCACAACCACGAGTCATTTCTCTGGTGACTCGTGAGTTCTGTGAGGTGTTGCAGTGAATGATTGAACTCTGATAAAGGAAAGAGAGTATTGAGGGGAGGAGTGTTGGTTGATACCAGGGATGATGGAGTGGAGTGGTGTAGTGGTGTAGTATTTTGGAAAAGCCAGAAATGGGGGACAAAATGTAACTTCTGCTTCATGAGACCAGCTTTGTACTGATCCTTGTAAAGGAAATCAGTTCTGTGGGTACTGACTTTTGATTTAGATCTGTAAAATGAGGATTGCCATAGAATCTAACTCATAAGTTTAGAAAACATGAAATAAATGAATAAGAAAGCATTTAGCACAGGGACAGCACATAGTCGGAGGAGGCAGTGGTGGTTCAACAGAAGAGCGCTTGTTTTTCATGCTGGAGAACCAGGTTTGATTTATGATCAACACATCACCTTGCCTGTCTATCAGTTGCTATGATGCTGAACCATTTTCAGGAAAGTTTCCAGACTAAAATGGATTAAGGAAAAACATCAACAGACCTACTTTAGCCCACTTTATTCAACCAATGAAAAGCCTATGATCACAATGGAACAAGATCCAATCCCCAGGCAACTGTGGGAAAGGCACAGGACTGATGAGGTTCTTTTGTGCTTGGGAGTCACCATTAGTCAGGGCAGACTCAAGGGCCCTACACAATGCTCGTGCCGGTAAAGGCCAGAGCAACAAAAAAGAGGAAGGGTCTCAAAAGGACAGATGGACACCATGGCTACAACAGTGGGGCTCAAAGAATGGAGAGGGTGGCTCTGGACCAGGTAGCTTTCCATTGTGTTATATGTGGGGTCTCAGAGGGTCAGAACTGACTGACTGCACCTAACACAGACAATGATGACAGCAATAATAATAATCATAGTCACTCAGCTGATGGTAACTATCACAGTAATTATTAGTGATATGATCATTAAAATAGCTTATATACAATTATCCTAACATTATATATTTATCTGTATTAAAACACTTATAAACCATCAAATGTATGTGTATGTGCATACATATATACACATACATTCTGTGGTGGCTTGTGTGTTTCTTTGTGCTCAAATCTATGCCACCAGTATCTCAAATATCACCAGCAGAGTCATCCGTGTTAAACAGAGTCATCCCTGAAAGCTAGGAGGAAGAACCTGACTATTTCTTTCTTTAAAAAATTGGCCAATGGAATAGCAGTGGAATACTGTCTAATATAAAGATGAGCCCTTCAGGCTGAAGACACTGAAAATATGATTCCACTCCCACTAGTAAGGAGAATTATGCCCAGTCTGACCCTCTATACCAGGGCAAAACATGAAGGTTACACAGCATAGCATAAAGGGAAGCAAAGCAATGAAGTCCCCAAGGAGTCCAGAAAATAGACTTTGGACTTAGAGGGGAGGGTTTGGCACCTCATCAGATCCTATCAGAAAACATTCATAAGGGTCAGCATCATTGCATGTGTTGTGTGAATCTGAAGAGGAATTTATAGGCTAGTATCAGACAAATGGGCTAATATCAGACTTTTGGACTTAATCTAGACGGGGCTGGAATGATTTCTTAGTACAAAATTACTCTTTATATAAAGCTCTTTCTTATGCATATATGAGTCTCTGGATTTGTTTCTCTAGTCAACCCAGACCAATACAAATGTTAGCAACTAAGGTAACAGACAGACATTAGACCTCTATTCAAGTCCTGCCTCCACACAAGACACTTTGTTCTAATGACCTGGCATTCTGTGGTGTTCACCTTCCCGACCAGATCACTGAAGTCAAAATGTATGCATAAGCAAATGTGATGAAGAAAGCTGAAGGTGCCCAGCTATTAGAAGATTGTGTCTGGGGTCTTAAACCCTTGAAGGCAAACAAGCAGCCATCTAGCAAGAAAGCCCACATAGAAGAAGCACACCAGTCTTTGTGATCACAAGGTGTCAACCGGATAAAGGATCAGGCATCAGAAGACCCAAAACAAACAATCATATCGATGCAACCAAGGGGGGATGAAATGGAGACCCAAGCCCATCTGTAGACAATTGGACATCCTCTCACAGAAGGGTCACAAGGAAAGGATGAGCCAGCCAGGGTGAAGTATAGCACTGACAAAACACACAACATTCCTCTAATTCTTTCATGCTTCCTCCCCCCTGCCCTGCCCACACCCTCCCCACAATGCTATCATGACCCCAGTTCTACCTAACAAATCCGGTTAGACCAGAACATGTATACTGGAACAGAGAAAAGCTCGCTACACATGGAAATCCAGGACAGGCAACCCTGTCAGGAACACTAGTGGGAATAGTGAGTGATACCAAGAGCGTAGGGGGAAGGGATGGGAGAAAGGCGGAACCAATTGCAATGATTGACATTATACTCTGGTGAAGTTTTCCTGGGGTTCTTCTGAATTAAATTCCTTAGAACACTCATAAAAATCAGATGTTATCATTCTTGACCCTTCAGAAAGTCAACAAGCAAATTGCCTCTAGCACCGCAAAGTAACTGTTGTCATGCCCTTTGCTCTTAAGTGGCCAGCCTTTGCTTTGACCAGACCACTTGGGAGCCATTGTTTTGATTGTGCTTTGTCTTCCAGACTGGAACAGAAACTCAGATTTCATCTCCTGTTACATTTCTCCCCCAGAAGGTGCTTCAGGATCTCAATCTCCCTAGTTAAAAACTGCCCTGAAAGCTCAGCTCTTGTCTGTTCCTGATCTGTGTGCAGTTGTTTTGACACCCACCTGAAGTTTTCTCCACTTGAATTGCTTCCCCGTACAATTTAATAACACGGCCCTCAAGAAGAGTTGTGCAATCACTACTTTAATCAATTTCAGAACGTTTTCTTCTTTCTTGTACTCATTGTTATTAGCTTTCCATTTCACTGCACCATCCCACCCACCCATGCTGTATCCCCCAAAAAACATTCATCCACTTTAATTTTTCAATTAGAATTGTAAAATGGAACCAGATAACAAGTATAAGGCATTGCTATTGTTTCTGCTCTTAATTGTCCGTCCTCTTCATTTAGGGCACGAGCAAGATTAATATTTTTCCTGCAAATTGATGCGGATGGTCTGCTGCTGTGGGTATCATCTTCAACATGGTTTCATCATTTCTTGAAACAAATGACACAATAGTAAGCTGCTTCTCTCCATAGGGAATAGGTTCCCAGGCTTATTTGTCCTCTCAACAGAAGAACCTCTCTGAGAACAAAGACCAACACAAAAGAAAGCAGAGCAAAAAGGTGCAGAGAACATAAACCTGGATGCTAGAGATCCCATTGGGCTCCTCAAAATATGTGTTAGAATCGTCACCCTTACCTGCAAATGTGATCAAGTTTGGAAATTGAGTTTCTTTTTTCTGTTTATTAAGCCCTTCCAATGTACGAAATGGTCTGTACTTCATTACTTCTGAGTTATAAAAAGCGCAAAATAGGCACACATATGCACATAGAAAGATAGCCACCATAAGACAATCATTTAATAATCTAAGTATGGTAGCTACATAATTTCATGTCAACTTGAGGATGTATAAAGGTGTAGGAGTGGCATTCAAACTATCAATCAGGTTGAAGCTTTATGGTGTCTTCTTACGGACATGGCCTTCTCATAAAGGAAGCTCCTAGGAATCTTCCCCTCTTTCTCTCTCTGCCTTCACCGTCCTACTAGTGGACCCCAGTGGCTGCCAGAGCGCAGGAGATGTCACCACTGCCATGGGGTTCACACGACTCTGCACCCACCAAACTGTGATGTTCCTGCACTCTTTATCATTGCTTGTAACTGGATGAGTCTGAAGAGGAATTTATAGACTAGTATCACACTTGTGAGCTTGAGTTGGGCTGGATTGGGATATGTTCTTGATATATAATTACTTCTTGATATAAAATAGCTTCATATATATGTACATATATATATGTGAGAGTACCCCCCCAAAAAAAAACAGAATTTCCACCCCAAAGCTATGTATTTAATTTTTTTTACAAAACAACCTTAGCACCTTCAAAGTACTCTCCATTACACTTGGTACATTTGTCAAATCTGCAATGGCATTCTTGGAAACATTTTTCAAACTCAATTGTTTGGATGGCTGACAGCACCTCCCTTTTCTTTTCTTTCCCTTGTTTTTCTCTTCACCTCTTCTAGTCGTCAAATTGCTGTTCTTTCATGTCCCTCTTCATTCACAGAAACAAAAAGAAGTCTCAAGGAGTGAGGTCAGGTGAATAAGGTGCGTGGGGCAAGAGAAGCTGCTGGGTTTTGCCAAAAACTGTCTGCATAAGCAGGTGCATTTGTCATGGTGGCAAAGCCAGTCCTCCATCTGCCACAAATCCAACCTTTTTTTTTTTTTTTTTTTGCACACTGCTATGCAATCTTTCAGAACATCTAAACAGAAATCTTGATTAGTAGTCTGATCTGGAGGAATAATCTCAATGAACATCTTCTTGATCTTTGATTTCACTTGACCAGCTTTTTTGAGATGAGGTGATGATGGCCTCTTTCACGGGGTTGATCGATGTTTGTTTTCGGGGTTGTAAAAATCGCACCATGTTTCATCACCGATAATGATGTTGGGAAAAAGTCTGTGTTGCTTCCAAGCTGTTCTTTCAAGGCACAGCATCTTTCCACTCAATGCTCTTTCTGCTGGTCACTCAGAATCACAAATTTTGAAGCCATCCTTCTCATTCCCAAATTTTAGATGAAAGCTTGCTGAGCCACGCTCCAATGCAGTCCAGATAACTCCCCCATCTCTTCTATGGTCTGTCATCAGTCTTTGAGCACAAGTGCACGACTTTTGTTGATATTTTTGTCCATTTGAGAAGTTGACGGACATCCAGAACAAGGTGTGTCATCAATCAATTTCACCTTTTTTGAAACTAGAAAACCTCTCATACAATTGAGTTTTCCCATAGTGCTGTCCCTGTGTTCAACATCACAACAGTTTCTACATCATTTTTCTAGAGCAGGAAAAAAAACTTCACAGCCTTATGCTGTTCTCTGAAATTGGTCATCACAAAACAGATTAAAAAACGAGGCTAAAATGAAACTACTTTAAAAAAAAATTCACAGTAACCAGAGAGAACCCTTCCAGGTGATGCCACTAGTGCACTAACCCAGAGCAAGACTACGGATGCTCACCTGGTTGGAAAAATACGTACTGTGAAAGCTCCACCGAGGGGAACTTTTTTCTGTTTTGAGGGGTACCCCCTCGTGTATGAGTGTCACTAGATTTATTTCTCTAGTCGACCCAGCCTAAGATACCAAGGAACCATGGAGCTCCTGGGCTACTGTCCAGGAAGGGATCGACACTGCTGAGACCTTTGTTTGAACATTGACCCTTCAGATGTGGGAGAAAAACATTTCTCTTCTTTAAAACCACTTCCTTGTGGCAGTTTTGTGACCAAAGCACTAAGACATGAAGATCCAGAAACTATATCTAGCTGTCCCTGAAGGTGAACTAATGATGTGTGATTTATACATAAATATAAAACAATTTTTCCTTCTGTCAATTTGAATTGAGTTTCTGTCACCACAGAAAGGATACTGGTAGAAAGTATTCAATTATTATTTTTTTGACCAGCCACATTTGGAGCTTAGGAGTTTCATGATTCGATTCCAAAAAAGGGGAGTGTAGGGCACACAAAGCCGAATAAGCCCGTCGCTGCCCGCCAGGTGCGCTGTGGTACGGACAAAAGTGCATGTCTTTGACTGTCCTTGGGTGTAACACAAGAACAAGAGAACACGCTCCAGTTGGCTTGAGGAGTGTCTGGGAGAGAGGAGAAGGAGGGGTGTTTTCACTGTAAATTTATTTGCCAACATTGAACTGAGTCTCCATGCTTGGATTCTGTAAACCATTCACTAGTTGCCTGTTTCAATTAGATTTTAATTGCCCACAGCGAGCATGCCCCTTTAATGGTAGCCTACTGCTGCTGTGTGGAATGCAGTGACTTCACTGATGCTCTGCGTGCAGGCTTGCCCTGTGGGCACCTGCTGGCACCGTGAAAGGAAGGTATTTGAGGGTGTACCACTGCCTAGGCGCCCTATCCTTTGTGGGCCTATAGAGGGAGCACAAGGCTCAGGTACGGCTCCCATCTTCAGAGGGTCAGTCATTCAGCTAGGTGAGGCTATGAGGTAAGCATTTCACTTGCTTTTAAAAATGGCAAATACATCAAGCTCTACCCGTGTGTAACTCTGACACACCACCCCCCTCACTTGTTTTCACTGCCTGAAGCCCTCCAGTGACCTGGCCCACGCTCAAGTCTAAGCCCTTGAATGGGGCACACGTACTTCATGTATGCAGCAAGCATTGTTTCAGGTGCTTGGAAGACAAAGATACATACAACTCGCTCCCTGACGTCAGACTGGAGCACTGGTGGTGCAGTGGCACTCAGCTGCCAACAAAAGGTAGGTAGTTCAAATATACCAGCTGCTCTTCAGGTGGAAGATGATGGAGTCTGCTTTCATAAGTATTTACAGCCTTGGGGACTTCATAGGGCATTTCTACTCTGTCAAAATCAAGTTGATGCCAACAGGTTTGATTTTTGGATAACTCTGCCATCAAATGAGAGAGACTCAACCCAAACATACTTAGAAGGAAATAAACTTAAGGGGCAGGGGCAGGGATGGACGAGAGAGCAATGGACGAAAGGGGTGACAGATGTTCACATGAGTGAAAGGGAGGATGGGAGTCCAAACGAGTGAGAAGAACATTGGGGAGGGGCAGGTACACCATGGAGGGGAGAGGTGATGAGTGGTCTGAGCTGTTGAATGCAGAGGCCGTGGTCTGAAATGTAATCCCCCACTTAGTTCACGACACTTAAATCACACACACACACACACAGAGAAACAAATCTGTAGTTATCAAGTATATTTCAACTCCTAGGTTAGCTATCGCATGTCAGCCAGTTACACAACCGAGGTATTCTTCAAACAGGCCTAAAAGAACAACAACAAAATCACCCCACTGTTGTCACATTAATCCCGACTCACGGGGACTCTCTAGGGCTGCCCCCTTGCGTGTCCACACTGTACAGCTGTGCAGAACTGACAGCCTTTGGCCTAGCAGTCAAATAGTTGACCATGGCTGTCACCTAGGCACTTTCAGACAGGCTTCAGGGGAACAAAATTAAGCATCCTGAGTGTTATAAAACTCAAAACGCACTCCCATCCAGTCCATTCTGGCCCACTGCGACCCTACAGGACAGAGGAGAACTGCCCCTGTGCGTTTTCTGAGACTGTCGCTCCTTATGGGAATAGAAAGCTTGTGGTTCTCACCCCCAAGCAGCTGGTGGTTTAGAATCACTGGCTGGCGGTTAGCCGCCCAGCGCACTGCCCACTGCGCCACATGGAAACTCCAGAGAGGAAGCTCAGACAGAAATAGCTGGAGTGAGCTCAGATGATGTTTTAGAAATTGGTTTCTCCCTCTTTCTCAGCCGTGTCCTCATCTGTGTTGACTTCCCTGCAGGGCAGGCTTCCCAGGAGCCCTGGGGTGGTAGTGGTGGTGGTGGTGGTGGTGAGTGTGTGGGTTACACTTTGGGCTGCTAACCACAAGGTCGGGAGTTTGAACTCCTCAGCTGCCCTGTGGGAGAGCTACACTGCAGGAAACCACCAGGTGCAGTTGTATAAGGTCGCTATGAATCAAAATTCACTCCAAAGCAATGAGTTTGGGGTTTTTCTGTTCATGTGACCCCAATTTTTCAATAGACTGCTCATTCCCACAAATTCATTTATCGAAGAGATTCCTTTTTTCAAACAATTCTTTTTCAGTCATGCATCTGAAAGTTACTCAAATTGGGCATCACTGCCCTCTGGTGGGAGTGGGAGGCCCAGCCTTGCTCCTGGAGAGCTGCTGCTGGACTTGAACTGCCAGCCCAGTGGCCTGCAGTCCCGCACTCAGCCACTACGCCACCGGGACTCAGCTGGAATTTTTTTTTTTAAGAAGACAGTAGACCATATAAGTTTGGGAACCGATAGCTGGGCACCATCAGCTTTCTTCACCACATTTACTTAAGCACCTGCTTTGTCTTCAGCGATCATGTCAGGAAGGTGAGCACTTAACTCCTAAAGTGATTATGAGTTTAGAATACACTGATTCAGGAAGGTAATGGGCCTTAGGGGGGACTGAACGCCTCACCATGGGCCACCAAGTCACTATGAGACCTGAACTGCCACCAAGAACTGGGTATTTTCTGACCCACAGAGTCATAAAATTGAGCATGCACAGCAACACTCTGTCATTAAATGGAAGTGATCTCTATGAGATCAAGCTAGAGAAGTACCTGAAGGCACAACTAAGCTGCATGAAGTGGCCCAAATGCCCAGTCTCCCCACCTGTCACAGTACCTTCCTTCTCCCAGTCTGCCCCTATGGTCTCCTGAGGAGTTCCTTATGAAAATTTGACTGAAAAACAGAAAATTCATGCTTGGTTTACTGATGGCTCTGCACGATTTGCTGGTGCCATTTGTAAGTGGGCAGCAGCAGCACTACAGCCCCTTTCTGGTGGTGAAGACAAGTCCTCCCAATGGGCAGAACTTTGAGCAGTGCACCTGGCCAACCAACACAAGGACAAGGGAACAACAAGTGATCTAAAATCAATGGTGAGGAGGACATTGAATGCCTGCTAAAGTTTGATGAAGTGGAATATAGCTGAGAAAAATTGCTGAAAACTGAATATTGGTCAAACATGATAGTGGGACAAGAGGAAAGTAAAAGAAAATAGAGGAAAGAACTAAGAGGCAAAGGGCATGTATAGAGGCCTAAACACAGGTACGTGTATTTGTAAGTATATTTATATATATAACAGTAGGGACATAGATCTATGTACATATATTATATGTTAAGTACTAAGGTAGCAGACAGACATTAGGCCCCTACTCAAGTACTCCCTCAATGCAAGAACACTTTGTTTTAATAACGTGGTATTTCATGATGCTCACCTTCCTGACATGATCGCTGAAGACAAAGCAGGTGCTTAAGCAAATGTAGTGAAGAAAGCTGATGGTGCCCAGCTATCGGTTCCCAAACTTATATGGTCTACTGTCTTCTTTAAAAAAAAAAATTCCAGCTGAGTCCTGGTGGCGTAGTGGCTGAGTGCGGGATTGCAGGCCACTGGGTTGGCAGTTCAAGTCCAGCAGCAACTCTCCAGGAGCAAGGCTGGGCCTCCCACTCCCACCAGAGGGCAGAGATGCCAAAAAAAATTCCTCATGACCTCCCTAACAATGAAAACCTTTTGTACTCCAGCCCAGAATCCAGGATAAAGTGTAGGTATTTTCTCTTACAATGCCCTTAGATCATTCCACACACCACCAGGAGGCAGTGGTGCCCACTTTGGGAAACTGTGTATCAAAAGATATAGCATCTGGGGCCTTAGAGGCTTGAAGTTGAACAAGCGACCATCTAGTGGGGAAGCAAAAAAAAGTCCACATGGACGAAGCACACCAGCCTGTGTGATCATGAGGCATTGACAGAATCAGTCATCAGAAGACCCCAAACAAGCAATCATATCAATGTGAAAGAGGGGTATCAGAGTGGAGACCCAAAGCCCATCTGTAGACAATTGAACATCCCCTCACAGAAGGGTCACAAGGAAGCGACAAGCCAGCCAGGGTGCAGTATAGCACTGATGAGACATACGACATTTCTCTAGTCCTTTAATGCTTCCTTCCTATCCCCCACCCCCACTATCATGATCCCATTTCTCTCTTACAAATCCAACTAGACCAGAGCATGTACACTGGTACAGATAGCTCTTGACACACAGAATCCAGGACAGACAACTCCTCGGGACCATTAATGAGTGTAATGATACCATGAGGGTAGAGGGAAGGCTGGGGAGGAAGGGAGAACCTATCACAATGATCATTGTATAACCTCCCCTGACTCCATCCCCAGGGCAATGAGCAACAGAAACATGGGTGAAGGGAGACAGTGGATGGTATAAGATATGAAAATAATGATAATTTATCATTTATCACGGGTTCATGAGGATGGGAGGAAGGGTAAAACTGAGGAGTTGATTCATGGACTCAAGTAGAAAATGTTTTGAAATGTATGATGGTAGCAAATGTACAAATGTGCTTGACACGATGGATATGGAGATTGTTATATGAACTATAAGAACTCCCAGTAGGGCTGAGCCCCAGTGGCGTAGTGGTTGTGCGCGGGACTGCGGCCCACTGGGACGGAGGTTCAATTCCCGCTCACAGGAGCAAAGGTTGAGCCTCCTAATCCCACCACCAGGGCAGTGATGCCTAAAAAAAAAAAAAAGAACTCCCAGTAAAGTGATTAAATAATAACAATAAGTACAAATCAAAAAAAAATACACTGATTCACTCAAGTAAGGGTCCTGTGCCATCCCCATGATCGGTTGAGGTTCAGACATTGTGATTCATTCAGATTTCATGGGCTGATTTTCTCAAGCAGATTCTCAGGCATTTCTATTCAGTACCATTTCATCTGGAAAGTGCTGAAACCAGCATCATACAGACACATAAGCCCAATTGATAGAGGGGTGATGGCTGTGCATAAAGTTTCAAATTCATAATCAAGAGAACACAAGTAAACCCAGATTGAGCCTGGTCCGTGCTAAGTAGGACAGAGTTCTTCCATGCAGCCAATTAGTGCCTTAGGTACGTATATCTCTTTACCTCTAAAGATATCAGTGTGTTTTCCTAAGGATAAGGACATTCTCTCTCATAATCACAGAACAGTTATCGACACTAGGAAATTTCACATTGAAACACTCTTTCTACCCAAAGAGACCCATAAAAAGAGCCACAAGGTCAGCGATTTGAAACTACCAGCTTCTCCTCAAGAGAAATACAAAGCTCTCTACTCCTGTAAAATTTTAGACTTCAAAAATGACAGAGGCAGCTTTACCCTATCCTATTTGGTTGCTAGGAGTCAGAATCAACTCCATGGCAGTGAGAGTTTGTCTTTTTAATAAATTCTATAGCTGAGCCCTGGTGGCATAGTAGTTGTGCGTGGGACTGCAGCCCACTAGGTTGGAGGTTCAAATCCAGCAGCAGCGCTGGGCCTCCAACTCCCACCAGGGCAGTGATGCCACAAAAAAAAAAGATTCTCTATTTATGCCAATTCCAAAGAAAGTTGATTCAGCAGAGTGCAGAAATTATCAAATAATATCATTAATAGCACATGCAAGTAAAATTTTGCTGATGATCATTCAACAGTGATTGCAACAGTACATTAGCAGGAAATGATCAGAAATTCACACTGGATTCATAAGAGAACACGGCATAAGGGATATCACTGTCGATGTCAAAGGGATTTTGGCAGAAAGGGGAGAATACTAGAAAGATTTTTACTTGTGTTTTACTGACCAAGTAAAGGCACTCGACTGTGTGATTACTAACAATGAAAACTATATGTAGTATTAAGGAGAGTAGGAATTCCAAAGTACTTCATTGTGCTTGTGCAGTTTCTGTCCATAGACTAAAAGGCAAAACAAGGAGCTAAACTTGTAGTTTGAAATTGGGAAAGGTGTGCATCAGGGATGTATGCTTTCACCAATCTATATGCTGAGCACATAATCTGAGAAACTGGATTATATGAAGAGGAATAGGATATCATTAGCAACCTGTGATATATATGTAAATACATGTGTGTTTGTGTGTATGAGACACAACCTCATTTGCTGTAAGTGAAGAGGACTTGACTGGTACTTACTGATAAAGACCAAGATGAGTCTTCAGTATGAATTACAATTCAATGTAAAGAAAACCCAAATCCTCACAACTGAACAAATAGAGAACACCATGGTAAATGGTGAAAATATGGGTGTTGTCAAGGATATAATTTTCTTGGATTTACAATCAATACTTTTGGAAGTAGCAGTCAAAAAATCAAGCAATGTATCATTGTTACATTGACCTCTTAAGACTGTTTAAAAGCACAGAGATCATTTTGATGACTAAGGGCCACCTGACCCAAACTCTGGTGTTGTCGATTGCCTCATAGGCAGGTGAAAGCTGGACAAAGAATAAGGAAGGCTGAAGAAGAATCGATGGATTTGTATTGTGGATTTGATGAAGAACATCGAAAGTACCACCGATGGCCCAAAGAACAAACAGCTCTGACTTGGACGAGGTGCAAATCAGAATGCTCCTTACAAGCGAGGACGGAGAGACTTTATCTCAAGTACTTTGGACACATTATCAGGAAGGTCCAGTCTCTGAAAACGGACATGATGCTTGTCAGAGAAAAAGAGAAAGACCCCAGGGGAGGTGGATTGGTTCAGTGGCTGCAGCAGCGGGCACAAATGTAAGAACGTTGTAAGAACGGCGCAGGACTGAGCAGTGCTTCCTGACTTGATGGAACTCACTTGATGGCACATAAAAATGATCCTACAGAAGATGCTTTGGGGCAGCGGTTTTCAACCTCCGAGTCACGGCCCCTTTGGAGGTGAAATGACCCTTTCACAGGGTTCACCTAAGACCATCAGAAAACACATATTTCCGATGGTCTTAGGAACCTCAACTCCTGGTGAGTCTGCCCACATGCAGAGATGCCCACATACAAGTAACCGGCTTTGGTGTGAAGACTGTTACTCATGCTACACCATGCTTCAAGATAAAATTTCACTTATTTGTCATTAGAAATAAACATTTCATAATATCTAATTTCATATTGTTTTATGACTAATTACTATGTTTTAATTATGTTCAATTTCTAACAATGAAAATATATCATAGGGATCTACATATCACCGCCTCCCAGGGGGATGCACAACAGAAAAGTGGGTCAAGGGAGATGTCAGACAGTGTAAGACTGACAAAATAATAATAATTTATAAATTATCAAGAGTTCATGAGGGAGGGGACAAGGCGGGAGGGGGAAATAAGGAGCTGATACCAAGAGCTCAAGTAGAAAGAAAATGTTTTGAAAATGGTGATGGCAACAAATATACAAATAAATGTGCTTGATATAATGTATGGATTGTGATTAGAACTGTATGAGCCCCCAATAAAATGACTTTTTTTTAAGAAAATACATCCTGCATATCAGATATTTACATACTGATTCATAACAGCAGCAAAATTACCATTCTGAAGTAGCAACAAAAATAATCTTATGTTTGGGGGTCACCACAACATGAGGAACTCTATCAAAGGGTCGTGACCTTAGGAAGCTTGAGAACCACTGCTTTGGGGTGTAATGACTTAAGCATTGGGCTGCTAATTGCAAGGTCGTCAGTGTGAACCCATGGGAGAAAGATGGGGGTGTCTGCTTCCGTTAAGATTCACAACCGTGGAAACACTAGGTCCTAGTCTGTTTTACAGAGGTGCTATGAGGCAGAGACTGAGACAGAGGTGTGGAGTGAATTGGGTTTGGGTTTTTCATTTATATTGAAATTTTATCACTTGACTCAAGAATGTCCTTGATAGAATTTTTTCTCCCTCTGCTTCAGGGTCCAGTCTACAATATCTAAAACAAATGAAAGCCACTGCTGTCAATTCACATGACATGCAATCCTCATATTTCTTTAACCTTCTGTAGTCTAGAATGATCTTTTCAGTCATTCTTTTGTTATTATTATTTTACAAATAACATTGGAGTCTTGGTGAAGGAAGAGGCAGAGCTGGGGTAGCCATTCAACAATTTCTACACAGGTGATTCTCAACATTGCCTGTAGTCTTCACAATCCATAAATACTCTCATTGTCTTTGTCCTGATTCTAAAGATTTCCATTCATCTAGTTTCCCTATGCGCCCACATTCTCATTTTTATTTTAAAGTCATTGTTGACCATTCGGTTTCACCTAGGTGATTTTTAAAAGAAGCACGGTATTGATGAGTAATGTTCAGAAATTTGCTAGTTAGCTACCAGGTGAATTCAGGGATTAGTTTCGGCTCAAGGTTTAAAGATTATCTCAGGGAAATAGTCTCAGGGAATCCTCCAATATCAACCAGTCTTGTAGGCCTCTTATTTTGTCTTTGTATCATTTGGAAGGAATTGGAGGTTCTGTTCCACACTTTCTCCATTCTATTAGGGCCCATCTTTGGTGGTCTGATGTAGTAGTTTCGTAATCTGGTGTCAATTTGGGACTTGAAAGGAGGAAGAGTGAAGGGGTGGAGTCTAGTCTGTCATTCAGATTACAGTCAATGGGGCCTCTGTGTGGGTTCTGGGAAGTCCTGATTTTCCTCCTTAGAGCCAGGAGACACCTTTCTCTCTGCTCACTGGCTGAGATGACGCTCGACTGAGAAGACACACAGCACTGCGCCCTGGGAGCTGGAGAAGACACATATCCCTACCCCGATGCAACCAGACCTCTGGAGCTGGAGAAGCCTCATAGAGACCCCTGACACACTGAGATGCTTACAATGCCACTGGATTCAGAAGACCTCCAACCTACTAGCCTGTGATCTTCCTGCATTCGGGTGTCATTGCATGTGTTTTGTGTCTGAAGAGGACCTTATAGATTATTATTGGACCTATGGACTAATATTGGACTTATGGACTTGATCTGGACTGGTCAGGGATGTTTTCTCAATATTCAATTGCCCTTGTACATAAACCTCTTATTCACATCTGAGTCTCTAAGAATTTGTTTCTCTGGTCTACCTGGACTAACACACCTGACTAGAACAGTTGGTAGTGTTAGCTAGACCACCTGCTTCTCCTGATCTCAGGTTCATTGAAGCTATATTTTAATTTTTATGACATTGACTTTAAGCAAAAAAAAAAAAAAAAGGCTTCTCTTTTATTATAGAAAGCCCTTCCATTTGAGTTTGACTGATGTTTCTTCAGGGTTACAGTTAGGCTATATACCCCCAGTTTGAATACCACATAGATATTCTGTCATCAGTTCTTCTGGTATTAATTTTGATCACTAGGTCAAGATAATGTCCTTTCCCCCCACTGTCTACTTAGGATTCGCCCCTCCCTTTACAGTGAATAAACAATTTGTGGTGGCTATTTTTAGACAATACAAACATCTAACTCCTCATCAAAATTTCATATCCATTGATGATCCATTGCCTATTTTTTCCTGACTCAATCTTTAGTTTTGTAGTACAGTGAATTATTTTATATGGCCCTTTGAACTATACAGTCTCTGTAACTCCTATCAAATGAAAGGTGTTTGTAACCCACCAAGGGGATTGGATATCTCGCTAATAATATCAATAAGGACATTGTATGTATGTGTGTGTGGTGATGGTGGTGGTATACAAATAAGGTGTATGGAATTCTAACATAGAAATTGACTGGTTTTGTAACCCTGCTAGACTTAACATGAGTCATCCCAGAGGTGAAAAGGGGAACCTCACAACCATCAAGAAGGAGGAGTCAGGTGTGGAGAGCACCCTTTGGACCCCAGGTCCCTACTCTGAACCTACTGGATCCTGAAGACAAAGAGTTGTGACATCAGAAGCAGCAAAAAATAAGAAACAGTGACAGAGAAGCGGGAGTAACAGAAGCAATAGAACCAGGAGGCAACAGATACTTTTTCTGATAGGACTGGTGGTAGATTCAAACTGATGACCTGAAGGTTAACAGCCCAACTCGTAATCTACCATGCTTCCAGGGGTCCATAGAGAACTGAGTATATACATGCAAAAGGGTGAAGTTGGACTGCCTATCATATTAAAAAATTAAAAGTGGATGAAAACCTAAACATTAGAGTGAAGACTATTAAACTCTTAGGAGTAAAACACAGGAATAAATCTTCATGACTGGGTTAGGCATTGTTTTTTAAAATATTCATAAGTCCGACATTAGCTCATATGTCCCATACCAGTCTATAAAGTCTCCTTCTGACTCACGAAGCTGGTGCAGTAGAAGCATCTTGACGCTGGTAGAAGTCTTCCAATGGCTCCTTGTTTACAGGGCTCAGGATCCATCAGCAGTATCCACTGGTGGTAGAAGCATCTCAGCACTGGCAGGGTCTCTCTGTGGCTTCTCCGGCCCTAGATGTCTGGTTCCATCATGGGAAGCCCATGTGGCTTCTCCTCCAGCTCCTCCGGGTTCCAAGACTCAGGGTCTATCAGCTGCCATTATCTTGTCTTGTCGCAAGTCCGACTCCAAGAGCCTGAGAGTCTAGTCTCTCTTCTCCAACTGGAAATCCTGGGAGACTTCCAAGAACTCTCAGGGGAAAGCCATGCACACACATTGACTATCTCCAGATTGACAGGCCAGACTCCACCCCTAGACTCCCAATCATGAAATTGACACATGAGTACACGACTGCCACATATACCCAAAGCCTAAGTGATT
The DNA here is from genome assembly GCA_004026705.1 of Nesogale talazaci. NCBI lineage: Eukaryota > Metazoa > Chordata > Mammalia > Afrosoricida > Tenrecidae > Nesogale > Nesogale talazaci. The sequence goes on along the minus strand of PVJH01016094.1, from coordinate 23,160 downwards.
AAAATAGAGAAAGAAAAAGAGATAAATTGCATTTCATCAAAATTGAAAACATGTCTTACAAAGGACTATGAAGAAAATGAAGAGTGCAGAATGGCAGAAATACTTAGAAGTCACATATCTAATATAGCTTATTAATGATGACTATAATACAAATAAATAATATTAAGTGCTAGTGAGGATAAAAAGAAACTGGACTGGCCATACATTGCTAATCTTGGAGTGAAATTGGTGCTGCTGCTTTGGGAGATACTGAACAACCCTATCACCTTCAAAGTATTCTCCATTACACTTAATACATTTGTCAAATCTGCAATTCCACTCTTGGAAACATTAGTCAAACTCATCTCTTGGATGGCTGACAGCACCTGCCTTGTTTTTTCATCTCTTCTATGTTTTCTTTTGTGTGTGTGTGCATTTTTGGGGGAGGGCATCTCTGCCCTCTGGTGGTGGGAGTAGGAGGCCCAGCGTTTGCTCCTGTGGAGCTGCTGCTGGAACTGAACCTCCATCCAGTGGGCCGCAGTCCCACGCACAACCACTACGCCACCGGGGCTCAGCCCCCATCTCTCCTATGTTTTCAAATCTTAGTCATGTTGCATGAAAATGTCCCTCTTCATTCCCAGAAAGAAAAAGAAGTCATATGGAGTGAGGTCAGGTGAGTAAGGTTTGTGGGGCAAGAGAGGCATGCTGTCTTTTCCCCAAAACTGGGGCAATGAAGTGACTGCATGAGCAGGTAAATTGTCATGATGGCAAAACCAGTTCCTCGTTCGCCACAAATCAGGTTTGTTTGTCATGCACTGTTATGCAATCTTTTCAGAACCTCTAAATAGAAAGTTTGATTAGCAGTCTGACGTGGTGGGACAAACTCCAAATGCACTACAAGTCAACATTTTCATCCGTTTGGGAAGTTGACGGATGTCCAGAATGAAATTTGTCATCAATCGACATTTCATCTTTTTGAAATGAGAAAACCACTTGTGCACGAGTTTTTCCCATAGCACTGTCCTTGTAAGCTGTGTCCAACATCACAACAGTTTCTGCGGCATTTTTCCTGAGCAGGGAGCAAAATTTCACAGCTGCTCGCTGCTCTCTTAAATTGGCCATCACAAAAAATGAGATGAGTGAAAATACTTTTATGAAGAAATACATTGTGACTGGAGAGAACCTGGTGACACTGGTTGCATTCTCTCAGAGCGAGTTGAATTCTCGTCTGGCAGGAAACATGCATACCATGAAAATTCCACACTGCTCAGCACAATTCTGCTATCTTTTGAGTACTCTCTCATATAGAAACACACACATGCCGATGGCTGAGCCCCGGTGGTGTAGTGGTTGAATGCGGGACTGCAGCCCATGGGCTGCAGCAGCTCTCCAGGCGCAAGGTTGGGTAGCTCCCACGACAACCAGAGGGCAGTGATGCCCCCCCCACACCGCAAAAAAAAGAAATACACACATGCAAGAAAGCACTGGCTCTGTGAGAACCTAGGATGTAAATTGGTGCATGGTGGAAAGATCTGATAGATGATGCTAAGCATGACACTAAGACTAAGGGGGCAGTTGATAAGGCGCCCACAGACCTATAAATATTGCCTCAACTTTACAGGTCCTGTAACTTTCTCCGTTACAGAAAACTGAGCTCTGCAGAAATGGAATGTCACATAACTAACACAGACTGAAACTAGACCCCAAGCCAGGAAATCTGAAAGCAGAGCCTGGTGTCTTCCCTGCTGTTATGCCACTTTCTCTCTGCTACAGGATGAAGACAGGGAGGAGAACCTCCCTAGCAGAGAAGCTGTAAAATGGATGAGAGTGTGTTTTCTTCAGAGTGCCAACTCGGCTGTGCTCATCAGAAAGCACTCCTCACTTGGTTGCCTACCATCTGTGTAACAGACAGTCCACTTTGTAGAAGTCCACTTTGATTTCTGAACTTTCTAAAGCAAAACTCAGCAAAGACTCAGCAAGCAGCTTCTGTCCTTCAGAGACGTACTGTCTGTCTGCCAATGCGAATACTCAGCTAAGAAAAAGCAGGTAGAAGGTGTCTTCGTGGCACAGCCCCTAAATTGTCAAGTCACCCTGAACACTCCTAACATGGAGTGTGTAGCATTTCTATGAGAAGGTTCATGATTGCTGTTGAAGATATTAATTCTTCAATAAAAGCAGACTTTAAGATAGCAGACTTCTTTCTGCAGGGCATTTTTGGGCTTTATACAGAGTGGTGTGTGTATGTACCTTATTAAAAAAAAATCCAAACCTGCACTTCGGGCCATTTCTGGAAGCTAGTTTCCCAGATATGGAAAAAAATCCCTAGTCGAAGGGTAGGAACATGCTTAAGGCTCTTGGTCCACATTGCTAAATTGCTTTGCAGAAAGATTGAACCAATTACACTCCCACCAGCAGTGTATGAGAATATATTTAAATGCAAATTCCAAGCTGCAGTGTCTTTTTCTTAGGTATTTCACTTAAAAAAAAAGTTGCTTTTCTTTTTATCCCAAATACTAAGCAAAAGCTGACCCAGGTTGTTAAAAAAAGAAAGCCCGAGAGGAAAATGAAGCAGGCAGCTAAACCAGCTTTTAGGCGGATAAAAGCTTCAGAAAGGCCCAAGCATGAAGATAAAAAATTTAAAGGCATCATAGCAAGCACAATTTTGAAGGAAGCTCCACACGTTGGCTTAAGTTGGGATGGTGTCACGCCAAGAGTGTGAGGTGGTGAGCAGCTAAATTAGCTTTTAAGACGCGGGGTATTTTACTGTTTATTTTAGACTGCACGGTGGTTCCACGATGATCGAAGGGAGGATCTGGAGAAGCAGTATTGGCACCAGAAGCGCTGAGAAAATGAAACAAGCCCACGCCCCCCAGAACTCTGGTCCGGCTTATCTCTCCGCACAGGGAATGGCTCGCCTCTGCAATCCGAGTCCAGTTGGCCAACCACAAAGACCGCCTCCTCTTCGACGCCAACAGTGATTTTAGGGGGCAGGGACGGTAAGGGGAAGCCCCAACTTGGGACATCAATCAGACTGAGCGCTCCCCGATTCCAAACGGTGCCGCGACCTCCAGGTTCAGCTAGGAAACTCCTCGCCCTCCAGTTCTTGGGGAGACCGCCTGCCCCTGCCTTCGAGTCTTCCATCATTACTTCTCCGTGCCCTCTCGCGACTCGCTTCTACCAGAAAGATAAAGAGCTGACGCCCGAACTCGGTTCTCTTCTCCTTTCTCACTTTTGCCCCGTCTTTCCGGCGACATCTCCCGTCTCTCTCCTGTCTGCTTCCCATCCTCTCTCGTGCCCTCCTTCGGGCTTCCCTTCCCCTCCTCTTTCCCCCCCCCGCAGGGACAGAACCCCTCCGCCGCTTTCTCGCTCCAGTCTCCTCCCACTGCCGCTCGCAGCCCCTCCCTCAGCCAATCAGAGCGCGGACCTCCCACGGCCCCGCCCCTCCCCGGCCGTTCAGGGAGGGCCGGGCCGAGCCCAGGCCGCGGGTGCTGGAGGGCGGTGCCGCGGGGCGGGGGCCGATGGGGCCTGGCGGACGGGCGGCGTCGGCGCGGGCCTCGCCGGGACGTGGGTGTGCGGGGCGGTGAGGGGGCGAGGCGGGCGCTGCGGCCCGCCCGGGATGGGCCAGCCCGGGCCTGGCGGGGCCGAGCCGGAGGCGAGGGCGGCGCGCGGGCCGGGCTTGCCGGGCGGGCGGCCGGGAGGCTGAGGTGAAGTGGGCGCGGAGGAAGGGGCCGAGCCAAGGCGGTGGGTGGAGCGGCGAGGGGGGCGGAGGCTGGGCCGCGGCGGGCGAGCGGAGCGGCGCGCCTGTCCGGAGCTTGGCGGCGGCGGCGCCGGAGGAGGCTGAGGCGGCGGCGGCGGCGGGCCCGGACGAGCGCCCGGAGGTGGCGGACGAGGCGCCGGGGGCCCCCATGGGCGGGTGTGTGGGCGCCCAGCACGACTCCTCGGGCAGCCTCAACGAGAACTCGGAAGGCACCGGAGGTAGGTGAGCGCCAGGGGGCAGTCTCGGCCCCCCATTGTTCCCGGCCAGGCCCCGCCACCTGTCCCGACCCCCTTCGGGCCCGCGGGCCGCGGCCCCCCGCGCCCCTTTGTCATCCTCCCCTCCACGTCACTCCCCGCGCTCCGCTTCCGGCTGCCCCGCGGGCCTCGGGGGTCGCCCCCTGCCCTCCGCAGGCTCCCGGAAAAGTCTTGGGCGCGCCGAGAGGCAGCCCCCGGCCTCGCCAAACCGCACCGCCTCCATTCGGAAAACTCGGAGCACAAACTGCCTGCTGGCCGCCTCGCTCCCTTCCCAGCCCGTTTAATTATTCAGGAACAGGATGGCGGCGCTGGGGTTGCAGAAAAGCGAATTGATGGGGCGGAGGAGGGGGGGGGCGGGGAGCCTAATGCATTCCCTCCGACGGGCCCCGCCACAGCGCTCCGCACCCTTCCGCGCTCGCCCGAGTTGGCCGGGCTCAGCTTTCCAGAGTTTCGGATGACAGCTGCCCGAGCTGGTTCCAATTTGGCCATTTAAACCTGCAAGTTTCTGGAGCTCGACCGGGGAAGTCTCAAGTGGCCGCAGGCGTTCTTTCCAGGCGGGGAGGGGAAACGAAGCGCAGCGGCCGAGTCCAACGTGGCTTCTCGCTACAGGACGGGGCGTTGGGGCAGTGAGCCGTCGGGGTGATGGGCCCTGGGCGGAGGAGGCGGTGGAGGAGGATCCCGGAGTACCGACGTGGGAAGCCTCGGACGGTGCTTTGAAAGTTTGTGAGCGCGGGACAGCGCTTCTCCTTTCTTGTAAACACTGCTTGGCGGGGGAGAGGGGCTCTCCATTCCCCCGGGGCTGGTGTGGGCTGGTGTGTGGTCGACCATAAAATTGGTTCAGCCAGCGCTGGAGCGAGTAACCTTGTGTGTGCCCGTGCTTTGATGGGTAGCTGTTAGAATGTTGTAGTTCGGGAATAAACAGCCTCCCGGGAAGGCCAGAGCTCACAGTTTGCTTTTGTTCCGACCCGGTGTTACGGCTCCAAATAATGAGCCCAGGGAGAAGTTCCTAAACGGAATTGTTGACGATGGGTCCCTGTGAGACCCTTAAAAAAAATGGCATGCTGGCAAGTCACCCAAGTCCTTGTCAAAAGTTTGTACACTTGGCTTTATGTTGGTGTGTTTGCTGAATTGGATGCTCAACTAGGCTCGTTGGTTTCTATCGGTGGGTATCCTCTATGATTATTAAATCCTAGACAATCTCTCCTCGAGAGATCCGTGAAGGGTGTCTTGGAAGAAAAATGTGTCATGGAAACACTAGTGTGGTTCATGCCATTAGCACTACTCTTTGGTGGCCCTGTAACATGGAAATCTTAAGTGACAGAGAGTAAAAGGAGCATGATTTTAAATAGCCTTAGGCCAATGGCAGTGAGTTTGTTTTGGGGGGTTTGGATCAAATTGGGGGTCAAAATAACTCATTTTGAGGTGGCCACTGATGGTCCTGGAGCATATTTGTTAAGGGCACTGTTTATGCTCTGACTTTTAAGTTCTACTCAACTTTTTTTTTCCCTCTTGGTAAAGAACTTGAACCAGTTTATTAAAGCCTTTTGTTAATGTGATTGATCAAACCAACCAGATAATACTCATGTGGGCTCTTAGTAGCATAAGGTGTGGTGGTGAAGCCTTGGGCCCAGATCCTAAAGGTAGGCCATTTGAAACCATCAGCTGCTTGGAGGGATAAAAAGGATGTCACAGCCTCCGAAACCCATGGACAGGTTTGCTCTGAGTGGGTGTAGACTTGGGGGCAGTGAGTTTGATTTTTTTTTTTTTTAAGTATAGTGAACATCTCAAAAGCTTTGCCCTCTAGGATACAGCCCAATGTGTAAGCACTACGCTGCAGGCTCTAGTCTTTCTCCCTCAGAGTAAATTGGTAGTTTCCAACTCTAGAACATGGAGTTAATAGCCCAACTCGTAACTACTATGTCACTAGAACTTTTGGTAACTTAACTACCAATGGTAGTCCGTTTGTTAGCTGTAGTGCAGTGGTTCTCAACCTTCCTAACGCCGAGACCCTTTAGTACAGTTCCTCATATTGTAATGACCCCTTAACAGTAAAATTATTTCCATTGCTACTTCAGAACTGTAATTTTGCTATTGTTAGGAATCCTCATGTAAATATCTGATATGCAGGTGTATTTTTGCTGTTACAAATGGAACATAATTAATGTGTGATTAATCACAAAACAATATGTAATTACAGTGAAATATTTATTTCTAATGACAAGTAAATGAAATTTTGCCTAGAAGCATGATGTAGCATGGGTAAGTCTTCACACCGAAGCCAGTTCCTCGTATGTAGGTGGACCCAACCTCCAAACAGGAGTGGTTTCTTGGCTTTCTGAGGGTCTTGGGTGATCACTATGAAAGGGTCATTTGACAACCCCCACCAAAAGGGGTCAAGACCCACAGGTTGAGATCTGCTGCTGTAGTGTCAGTATGATGGAGGATGGATTTCTGGAAAGGTAACCTGCCCTCTACCTTTCTAAAATAAAGTGCAGGAAAAGGAACATTAATCATCAACTGGTTTGCTTTCTTTTAGCTTGAGGCAATGGTCCTGATCTAAATAGGGGTGGGTAAGTGGGTGGGGGAACTGTGAGATAAAAGGATCAGCTTTGAAATTTAATGACAGAAGCTTTTATTCTACTTGATTGCCATGATAGTTAAGAGTTAATTGTTTAATGGAGTGAGGTAGCTTGGAGGTTAACATATTCGTAGGGGTGACTGACTGGGCTGTGAAGTTCAAAGCCACCAGTTGCTCTTCAGGAGAAAGACTGGACTTTCTACTTGTAAATGGTTATGGTTTTGCAAACTCATAGGGCTGTTAACCTGTCCAATAGGGCCACTATAAGTCAGTATCTACTCCATGGCAGTTTGATGTGGGATGGTTTTTTATTAGCAAGAGGCAGGTTTTCTCCTAGGGTGTTGACACAGGTCCTGAGCTTTCAAACATAGAGCATCACTGCCATCTAGTTTATTTTGACTCATGCAGAACCCTCTTCTACAAGTTCTATTCTACTGCACCTTGGGGTTCCAAGGCTGTAACTTTATATGGCTGATGGTTTCAAACTGCTGGCCTTGTGGTAAGCAGCCCAACTCATAACCCTGGGCTCCTTATTTCAAATATACAATAAAAACTTCAAAAACCACAGCCACCAAGTCAAACCATACACCGTATGGAGGGTTTCCGAGGTTGTAAATCTTTGGCTTCTGGATCTGTGTTGTGAGAGCCTCCTGCCTGGTTTTTCTCCTAAAGGGAAGCTGGCGGGTTTGAATGGCTCACCTTGTGTGTAGTAGTCCAAAGCTTAACCTACAGCACCACCAGGGCTGCTGGATGAATGATGGTGGTTTGTAATTTTCATGTGGCCATATCAGGTCTTGAATACTATATTATCAACATGGAGTAAAATGGATATTTCAGATGCTTCCTGTGATACATTTAAAGTGTGTATTGAATAAAAGTGAAAAAAAATATATTGCATATGTGCTCCGATTTAGAATTAGTTTGACCCTTTTTGATTACCAGTCAGCATTTGTTAAAAAACAACAACCAATCTTTTATTACAGTTACTGTTTTAACCTTTAGATTGGATGAGATAGTGTACTTTGTTTTAGAAAAGGGAGCTTCAGAAAGTTCATGGAAAGATTCCAGTTTCTTTTAATTCCATTTCTCCAGGAGTTGTGAAATTCCTACATATGTACAAGTAATTGAATGAGTGTATGCAATGAAAGCTTCTAAATTAGTAGGATTACTTCGAATTTGGTCAATTTTCGTGAGAGGATTAAAGAAATGGCTTAACTCACAAGATAAAGTTTGTATGATGTGTTATGTGGGCACTCACTTGTAGTATCATCCCTAGCATAGCTTGCTTAGAATTCCATTTTTGTGTTTAGACTACTTGAACATTTTTTAAATGCCTAATTTTAGCCACGCCAGGCATATATCATACAGGTTATGCAAGGTCATTTAACCGTTCTCGCCACACTTTCATGTTTCTACGTAAGATTTTCAGTTGTTTTGACAGCTTTAGACATTTTCAGTTGTTTTGACAGCTTCAGACAGCATATTCTATATGATTCTCTAATTCACGATGGTGACGTTGGGATGCTGGGATTGGCACGTAAGACCTCTACAGGAGGCTTTAGTCCACAGAATTTAGTTCCTTAGATTTTATTTAAAACATTTATACAAGGTGTGTGAGTGAGAGAGAGAGATCATTGAATTCAGCCAACCAGCTCTTCTCACTTTGTGCACATCTATCAAGAGTGTGTGGTGATGTACGAAAGAAGATCTCTGTTTCTGGGTGTGTCATTCATTCTTTATACATACTATCTCAAGAGGGCTGATTCTGGAGAACACAAATTCCCAGATTTTCACAAGAGTAAGACTACTGGGCATTCTTTGTTATTTTTAACACTTCGTTTCAGATTGGGAACGTCATGGAATCCTTTCAGATAACCACTTAGAGCAGCCGTACAGACACCTACTCAATGAGTAAGAGTGGTTTTGTAATAATAGTAGCTACCATATATCTAGTGTTTGTTATATAGCAAGTGCTGTGCTAAGTGATTATGCTATCTCCTTTAGTCCTCAACAGCTTTTTTTTTTTAATAGGCATCACTGCCCTCTGGTGGTGGGAGTAGGAGGCCCAGCCTTTGCTCCTGTGAGCTGGAATTGAACCTCCATCCCAGTGGGCCGCAGTCCTGCGCACAACCACTATGCCACCGGGGCTCAGCCCAGTCCTCAACAACTTTTGAAAGTGTAGCAATACCCATTTTATACATGAAGAAAATCGAGGCTCCTCAAAGTTCAATAATGTATGTTCAGCTTCTGGGAGATAGTGTGACTTTCTACTCCTATCAAGTTGCAAGTCTTGGGCTGAACCCTGGTGGCACAGTGGTTGTGTGCGGGACTGCGGCCCACAGGGTTGGCAGTTCATATCCAGCAGCAGCTCTCCAGGAGCAAGGCTGGGCCCCCTACTCCCACCAGGGGGCAGTGATGCCACAAAACAAAGTTGCAAGTCTCATACGCCCCCCCAGAGACAGTTCTGCCTTGTCCTAGAGGGTTGCCGTGAGTCAGAATGGACTCCATGGCAGGGCATTTGATCTGGTTTGGGTGTTCAGCTTCAGAGAGCTTATAAATGGTAGCTAGAACTTGTACCATGAGTATAATAAAAAACGCTAGTTTCTTTGTGCCTTCTCTGTGTTAATTTTTAAAATCCACATAGTAGCTAATCCTTCATTGATAGAGAATATATTTATAATCTATAAGTCATATATTATAAATAAAGTTTGCTTTCTCAACTATGAGTAGACCATAAGGTTTTAAGTATATTTCCTCTGCCTAATCTTGTGAAAGGCTTCTTAGCAGTGAGATGGTTTTATAGGAAGGTGATTTAAGTTAATTCATAAACTTCAGCTTTATCAAGAGATGATGGTTATATTTGGGGGTGTTTGGCAACCAACAAGCATTGAACACATGCACTGTGCTCAATGTTGAATCACTTGTTTTGATTCAAATCCAAAATCCTACTTCTTGAGTATGTAAAAATATTTTTAGGAAATACAATATTCACAATGGAAAAATCTTAAATATATAGGTAGGTGAGTTGGTAGGTAGGCATTGTGCTACTGGCCACTAGATTGGTGGTTCAAACTCAGTAGCAACTCCGTGAGAGAAGGATGCTACTGTCTGCTTCTGTAAAGATTGATAGGGCGGGAGCATGGGGGTGGAGGGAAAATGAGAGTAGTTGGGAGTTAAGGTTTGAAGCTGTTGTAAATAACACATGAATGAGTTGGGTGATGGTTAATAAAGGTGGCTGCATTGTTTGAAGTGGTGTCCGGAAATGTTGGAAAGAGTGGACAGGTAAGGATGCTACTATGCACTCGTGAGGAAGTCTCATGACCTGATAAAAAGAAAAACTGCGTTTACTGTGTGTATTCATTCAGTAAATATGTGTTGTACCATTGTTGTATACTCAATGCTGAAATCTTAACAAGAAAAAAGTTCTAGCCCTCAAGGAATTTACAATCCTTGTTCCTTTGCAACACAGAGTGTGATCAGCATTGTTGACATCATCTGCATATGCCTGAGCCCATTGATGGAGCCACTGTATCAATCCATCTTGTCAAGGATCTTCCATTTTTTTGCTGTTCTTCCCCTTTACCAAACATAATATCCTTCTCGAGGGACAGATATCTCTGGACAATATATCCAGAGTATATAAGATAAAGCCTTGTAATCCTTGTCTTGAAGGAGCATTCTGGCTTTATTTCTTATAGTAATAATTGGTTTGTCCTTTTAGTAGTCCATGGTACTTTCGGTATTCTAAAGCTCCAAAATTCAAATGCATCAACTTTTCTACAGTCTTCCTTATTTAGTGTCCAAATTTTAACCTGCATATGATGCAGTGGAGAATACCATGGCTTGGGTCAGGTGCACTTTAGTTTTCATAGTAACATCCTTGCTCTTCAAACCTGAAAGAGGTTTTTTTTTTTTTTTTTAAATAATTTTTTTTTTGGGGGGGGGCATCACTGCCCTCAGGTGGTGGGAGTAGGAGGTCCAGCCTTTGCTCCGTGGAGCTGGAATCGAACCTCCATCCCAGTGGGCCGCAGTCCCACGTACAACCACTACGCCACCGGGGCTCAGCCTCTAAAGAGGTCTTGTGCTGCGAATTTACCTAATGCAATGTGTTTTTTGATCTGACTGCTGCTTCCATGAGCATTAATTGTGGATCCAAGTAGGACAAAATCCTTGACAACGTCAAACTTTTCTACATTTACCATGATGTTACCAATAGGTCCAGTTGTGAGGATTTTTTTCTTTCTTACCTTGAGTTGTAATCCTTACTGACAGCCACAATCTTTGATCATCTTCAGCAAGTACTTCAAGTCCTCACTTTCACTTGGCAAGGTTGTGTGGTCTGCATACGGAAGGTTATCCTGATGCCACATTATTTTACATATAATCCAAATTCACTGATGATTTGGGTGGCATGTATATTGAAAAAATAATGGAGAGAGGATAAAACCATGACACACCTTTCCTGATTTCAAACCAGGCTGTCCTCTAGTTCTGTTTGCACAACTCTCTTTAACCTTGTACAAGTTCCTAATGCGTACAGTGAAGTGTTCTGGAATTGCCATTCTTCACAAGGTTATCCACAATTTATTATGGTTCACAGAGTTGAATGTCTTGCCATAATCTGAAACACAAATAAACATCTTTCAGGTATTCTGTTCTTTGAGCCAAGATCCATCTGACATCAGCCCAGCTAATCCCTTGTTTCGCATTTTTTACTAAATGTGGCAGTTCCCTGCCAGTATACTAGTGCAACTGTTACTGGATGCTCTTAAACGTTTTACTTGTGTGCAGTGTCAATATCATGCTATAGTGTGAGCTTCTATTTGTTCCCCTTTCTTTGGGTACAAATATGGATCTCCTCCAGTCACTTTCTTGGCATGGACAGTGAGTGCTTCTTCAGTTTTCTGAAACATCTCAATGGGTATTCTGTCAATTCCTGGACCCTTGTTTAGCTACTCTACAACTAATGCAAGTCTTAGAGTCTCTTCTCACATCTACTTGGAACTTTCTTTCCTATCTTTTTAATGGCCTTTTCCTTCATCATGAAGGATGGTCTTGATGTCCTCCCATAGTTCATTAGATCTTCTGGCATTAGTTTTCAGTGCTTCACATCTGTTCTTGAAATTCATGTGGGATGAACTCAAGGTCATATTTTGGTTCTGGTAGACTTAATTTTCTTCAGCGTCATCCTGAACTTACATATGAGCAACTGATGGCCTGTTTCACAGTCCGTCTCTGGCCTGATTTTAGCTGCTGATACTAAATGTTCCCATCCTGTCTTACCACAGATATAGTCGATTTTATTTCTGGGTGTTCCATCTGGTTATGTCTATATAGATAGCCACTATTTGTGGTGTTGACAAAAAGGTATTTGCTATGGACAAGTTGTTGGCAATTTTCAGCTTAATTTCTATCACCAAGTTCATATTTGCCATCTACTGCTTATTCCTCTTTGTTTCCAACTTTTGTATTTGACTCACCAGTAATTATTAATGCATCCTGGTTGCGTGTTTGATCAATTTCCAACTACAGTCAGTAATTTTTAAAATTTCTTCATTACTGACTTATGTGGTTGGTGCATGAATTTGAATAATAGTTGTATTGATTAGATTTCCTCAAAGACAGATAAATATAATTGTAGCATATACACAACAGTGAACTTCATGATGGATGTAGCAAGATTCTTTTTGACAATGAGTGCCATGACATTCCTCTTGATTGTGTTATTCCTAGCATAGTAAATCATAAGATCTTCTGATTCAAAATGGCCAATACCTGTCTATTTTAGCTCACTAATGCCTAGGATATCAGTCTTCATGCATTCCATTTCATTTTGACCACTTCCAATTTCCTAAGTTCATATTGCAACACATTTCAAGTTTGAACCATTAGAAGATTTTTGCAGTTGTTTCTCTTTACCTGGAGTTATGTCCCATCAATAAATAAAGATCTTGAAGGTTGTACTCCCATAGTCTTTACTGGATTAACGTCACGTCCCCATGGTTGACTCCCCTCCAAGAAATCATCTCCTTTCACGTTTCGAGTGTTCACCACTTACCAGTTTGTTGTACTGTGGTGACTTGGGTGCTGCTGCGATGCTGGAAGTTACGTCACTGGTATTTCAAATGCCAGAAGGACCACCCAAAGGGTACAGGTTTCAGTAGAGCTTCCAGACGGAGAACAGACAGCAAATAGGGCTCAGACTCTACTTAAGAAGAAGAAACCACTGAAAAACTTATTCCTAGCTTCCAACATTGTCAAGTACTGAAAGCCTAAACAAAGAAAGCAGAACATTGTTGAAGACATGCTGGGGAATGGGCCTCGCAGGTCCTAGGGCACTGGAAATGTGAATGAAGATGTTTAAACAATTGGGGATTTAAAAAGTGGAGATAACATTTTAAGGTGGTCCACAGGTTAGATATGAAGTTCTTAGATGTTTAGGAAACACAGATGTACCCTAATGAATGGGTAGACAGTAAACTTTCCAGAGGTAGCATATGATCAAGAGCCAACAGTATTGGAGAACTTTGAGCTGCACTGAAGGCCTTAGAGAAAAACAAGGCTCTAGGAATTGATGGATGTAGACACATGAGGGCTACATCTGACCTCTCCCTGTTCCGAAAGCTGATTGCCATAAGGTAGGAGGAGTCAGGCCTGCTTCCACCTTCCATCCCTTTTTAACCTAATACCAGCTGACCCTCACATGATACTTCTATGGCTGGATTTGATCATTTGTTGTGGTAGACACACTCAAAACCAAACTCACTACCATCAGTGCTGACTCAGTAATCTCATGTGCGTTTCTGAGACTGTTTACAGCAGTAGAAAGCCTAGTCTGTCCCAAAGAGCGGCTGGTGCTTTCGAACTGCTGAAGATGGAAATTGCAGTCCAACATGTTACCCCAGGGTTGCATGTACCTCCAGGGTTCCACTAGTGGCCACACAGAGCTCACAAATTAATCTCATGAGTAGAGGGTTTACTAGGAAAGTTAACAGATGAGAAATGCTCAAGATAGAGTTCAATGAAGGCAGTTTTTATTTTGTTGTGCCAATATACAGGTCTGTCGGGCCTCAGCCACTTGGCCTGGCCTCTGCCCTGCTGGACTGGTATTACAAAGCACTTTTAGATTGCTAATAGATGCCCAAAGGGCATGTCAATGAGCTATAAGCTTAACCTAAAGGCACTCAACTCTGGCTCTAGGTTAGTGCCCAGAAGCAGCCTACTCCACAAGCCAGCCTTCTTGCCCACAGCATGCAGCTTTACTTGCTATGCAGACTGGCAAGTCCACTGTTCTACCTTACATTGTGACTTACATGAACTTTAGTCAGGTATCAATGATAAACATTTGCTCCAGACATGACTGAGTGAATTATACCGTCTCCTCACTGTTACCTCATCTGACACTGCATTTAGAACAGTAGGGGTGGGGGAGCAGTAGTCTTGGCTGTCCCCTCCTTTAACAAGGTCCCCAGGCAGCCTCTCTAAAGCTGGGCCCTCCTGCACCCTTTCCTTCCTCCTGTTAGCTTGTTGGGCTGTGCTGGCCTCCTCAGCACACACAGGCAGCACTGAGCCAACAAGCGTTTGCTTGTTCTGCTTTCCCTAGCTCTGCAGCCATTAGACTTTCAACTCAGAATTCTTGTTGACGAGGAAGAAAGCAAAGGGAGAGCAGGTTTGATATGGTGAGGGAAGGACTTGCAAGGTTTGGAATAAAACCCTGGAGGCAGCCCTGGGAGAACCCAGACCCAGTGATGGAAGCAGCTAAAATGATTTCAGTGACGAGGACACCAGTAGATCTTAGCTGTTATTTAATGTTTCTGTGCTCATAACTGTCTTAAAAAAAAGTCAAACCGATGGACTGAAAAGTAAACAAAATTCTCCATTTTCGCATTATGCCAATTTTTACATAACCTGCTCTTTGGACCCTCCCTATATGGATAAATGAGTTTTAGTCACTTTTAGACATTTCTGATTGGGTTCTTAATCTCTAAGGGAAGCGCAGATCATTTTTGCATTTATTACATTTAATTGGATGCTAGGTGTAAACAGGTTCAGACTACTACTTTGCATCCAGATACTTTGCATGATTGTGGGCTGTGTGACAAGAGTATCAAAGTGAACAGTGTAACAAATGGTCCAGTTCATTTCACATTGATTCTGCTTTATGATAAACTATCATCTTCAACTCAAGATCAATGCTATATTTCTCAGATGAGTTAGATGCTTCTTCCTGAAACTTTAAAAATAGCCAGCCCCCATTGTTTCTAACCTGCCAGCACTTGAATCTAGCTCCAATTAAAGATATAAATAAGAACTGCTTATGGTGTTAAAAGGAGTGATGGTGGTGTAGTGGGTAAGCATTAGCTACTAACTGGAATGGGTGGTCAGACCCACCCATCACTCTGTAGATGTGACATTCTGCACCAATATAGAGATCTACAACCTGGCAAACCCTGTGGACAGTTCCATTCTTACCTACAGGGTCCCTGTGAGTCAGAATTGACTTTGATAGCTATGGATTTGGGGGTTATGGTGTGTGTTTACTTGTAGGTTTTGATGGAGTGTCCATGTAAGTTAGATAAAAATCTACAACTAAGCTCACTCCATTGCATTGTTGATAGTTCATAGCTAACTTCTATAGGGTTTTTGAGACTAGAAATTGTTACAGAAGAAACAGCCTCATCTTTCTCCTAAGAAGCAACTGGCGGGTTAGAACCTCCGACCTTATAGTTAACAGCCTAACCAAGGGGGCTTCCTTATACATGGTAAATAGTGAAGTTCTAAAGTCTCTGGGTCCATAGACAAGGTGGCACTAGAAGTTGGCCTTGAAAAAAAAGGGGGCTGGAGTTCATTAAATGAAGAAAAGACAGAATGGTCCATAGAAAAATGAGATTACTTGGACAGTGATGTGAAAAAAACATGACATATGGGGACATTGCAAGAAGCTTAGGGTAAGCGGATAGATAGCTAAACTTTTTAAAATATGAAGGGCTTCATAAGTTTCACAGAAAATTTTATCTTGCAATATCCTATAAGCTATTTGATGTGTCCCCGTTCCTCACCCCTCGCCCCCCAACTGGGGAGCCCAGGTGGCATAGTAGATTAAGCATTCACCTGCTAAATGAGAAGTCAGCTATTTGGAACCACCAGCCCTTTCTGCAGGAGAAAAGCAAGACAGTCTATTGCTGGAAATTTTAGTCTCAGGAATCGTAGGGCATTATGGTCACTATGGTCACTACAAGTTGGAACTTGGTGATAGCAATAGCTTGGTTTTGGGTTTATGAATAGACCAAAACAATTTTATAGATGACCCAGTTAAGTTGGTCTTTAAAAATATTTCTTGTGAGGAGTTCTTTTAGCTAGTTACTGTATGTGATAGTTAAGGTTTATTGTGCCAACCTGGCTGATAAAGCACATGTGGGATTAATTGAAGGATGGAGCGAGGAATGTCTCGGTGAGCCTCCCCTTTCTTGTTCTCTGGTGTCTTGTTCCCTGATGGTCAGACCAGTGTGTGGCTGCCTAAGCTAGTTCTCTGTCTCAACTGGCAAGGCTCACTTTCTGCGTGACTTCCCTGAGGAGAAGCCCCAGGGAGCTACCCTGATGCAGCCCTGGGTGCTGAAGCAGCTGCACGAGATCCTGCCAGTGCTGAGATGCTGACACGCTCACTGATTCCACTTTCCTCCTGCTTTTGACATCACTGTGTTTTGTGAGATTGAGGAGGACTTTATAGATGGGTGTTGGGAATATGAGCTAATGTCGGACTTAGGGTTTGGACAGCACTGGGTTGGAATGCTTTCTTAATGCACACTTACCCTTTATATAAAACTCTCATACGTAAGAGTTTCTGTAGGTTTATTTCTCTAGTCTACCCAGACTACACATCGTGTAATACTGAATTCTGAAAGATTATTTTATGCACAATTCCTGTTACAATGGCTAAAGGATGCTTAATCTTGTATCATTTCTGCCAGAAAAAGCATAAGATGTTTAACTTTCTTACACACATATGTATTTGTTCCACTTCAGTCTGTAGCTCTTAATTAGGTCTCAGTTTTCTGGCATGTGGTGAGAGTTTGGATGAGCTCTGTAGACCTGTGTTGCTGTTAGTCCCTGCTTTAAGGAGAGGCCTGCTTTCAACTGTGATAGATACGTTGGCCGAGTTTCTTTCCTTATTGAGAGAGATGAGGTGAGATGATGTTTACCAAAATTGCATCTCATTTTTTCAAATGGCAATTTTCAAACATATTGAAAAGTTGCTAGACTAGTACAACAAAATGTTTGAGTAGTCACTAGTTAACATTTGCATTTTGTATTTGTTTTATGTATTTATATATCTTTTTACTTAATTTTTTGAAGTGAGTGCAGACATTTTGGCACTTCAACATGCATCCCTTAGAAGATGTATAGTGTTTTTGTCTGTAGAGGAAGTTGGTCTGACTCAATGTGACCCCATGTTTATTACCAAGTGGTACTGCTCCACCAGGAGGTTTCTTGGTTGTAATCTTTTTCTGTTTTTCTTCATGTTATTTATTTTGCTGTTTTTGAGAATATACATGGCAAACCAATTCAACAGTTTCCGTATGTACCATTGAGTGCTTTTCTTACAGTCTTTGAGTTATACAGTCATTCCCACCCTTCTTTTCTGTATTTTTCGTGTGCCATTGACATAAACCCATTACCTCCTAAAGTTCCTGTGTAATGTTTTAAGTTGCTGTTGTTCATTTGATTCCATGTAGAGTTAAAAGAGCTTAATGCTCAAGGCAGGCATTTTTTAGTAGTTAAGCTACATTTATTCTAAGAGGACTTAGGAGGATGCTTTTGTTTTAAAGCTTCAAGATTAATTCACAGCAATAGTTTCAGTTCATCCAGAATATCTGAGTCTCTGAGTATTGGAAATCCTTTTCTGTAGTTCCCCCTGTTGGTCAGGATTATTTTACGGAACACTGGACATGTTACTAGGTCATGAAAACAAGGCTCTTTACCTATATCCTATGAAGATTATGGTTGTATATAAGCATTTCTCTCTCTCTCTCTCTCTCTCATTGTAAATATGTCTGTCAAACAACTTTTGATAATTCAAGTTTAAGTGAGGTCATTCAATATTTATCCTTTTGTGCTTGCCTTCAGCGTAACATCTTCTACTCAATGTATATTAGTTTGTATTGGCTAATCTTTATAGAAGCTGCCAACCCTTTTCTCTTGTGAAGTCATTAGTGGATTCAAACAAGAATAGCTCATCATCCTTGTCCCCATGACATTGACTCTGAAGAGTTTTGTAGAATGTCCTTCATTCTGTAGTTGTTTCATTGGTTCCTTATGATGTCATTTAGTGTCCTGTGTTTCCTGTAAACTGGGATAAGGGTTTGTTGTTATTTCTAAGTTTATCTTGGTTGTCTTAATGATCCTAGTGACGTTGTGGCTTGCATGTAGAACTGTTAAGCAGAACTTAATCAGAAGCAATGGATTGATTTAGTTTTATGATGGTTGTTGTAATACATTCTTAGACTGTAAGCTACATTGGGAGAGATTCTTAGCTTTTGTTCTTTCGAAATGCTTGAGGCTCAGTTACTATTTGTGTAGAATATGTCTGACTCTTTATAAATGCTAGTAGGAAAGTAAAATTCACTTAGTTATATCATGTCTGTGATGTAATAAGAAGATCTGGGTGTGAGAACCTTTGAGCTGTGTTCCACCTCTTCCTCCCTTTATATGTCTGTGACCTTAAACAAGTGACTTGACTTCCAAGCTTTTTAGATTTTTCTCATTTATAAAATGAACATGTTGGATGGATCAGTAGATTGACACTTTTTAAGCAGTTGAGTCTTTTTAAATGCATCTTATATTGAACATCAGCATGTCAGCCTTAGGACTTTATTTCCTTTTTATTTCAGCTTCCTTGTACTGACACAAAAATGCACATTTAAAAACCATTACGTCCTCTTTTTGCTGTCTCTTTCTATTGGACACCAACATAACAGCTTCAGCATTTCATTTCCTTGTGTTCGATTTTGATTGTATTGGTGAAGAGTCATGATTCACTAAAAATAAAGATAAATGATATAAAGTCTCAGAGCTCTGTAGGTGATTTTTTTTTCAAAGTTGAAGCACCAGCATTATCAATGGTACCTATAAACTTAAACAATAACATCTGTCAGGCAGTGTTAGGACTTATTTTTTCACTGAGTATCGTTCAGTTACTATGTGATGATGAAAACACGCTGAGCAAACGCACTTGAGCTAGCTATGACATTTAATCTCACCGAGAGCCCATGTGTTGTGTGGATTAATGTGCTCACTGATGTCGTTTTATATGAGTAGATGTGTCTGTGCCTGCAGTAACAAAAAGCATCAGGCAGAGATAAAGCCTTCCCAATCAGTGACATTTATGAGTAGTTCCTCAGTTTTATATACACGTCAAAATGGCAAGAACAGCTTCATTCCGATGTCCTCACAAGGAGTGAGACCCTATAGCACAAGCCATTTCCTGATGGTCTTTGTATCTGAAATGTAGTTTCTGCCATGTGATGCTTTTTATTGTGGTTCCTGAAATAGTTTTTAAAAAATGTATTTTTCAAAGTAATTTTTAGTCATGGCCGAGAAACACCACAGCAGATGTTTGTTTTATAGGTTCTTTGGAATCCCATTTTTAAAAATCATGTGACAAGATCCTAGGAAAATCTCTCTAACACACATCATTTCACTACATTTTTCTTAACTCTGAGGGAAGGTGTGCTGTGTTTGGAGTTTTGTAGAACTACTTGAAAGGATGCCGTTGGGTGGTTCATACTCATAAGGCCCCCATGTCCAACAGAACAAAATATTGCCCAGACGTGTGCCATCCTCACAATCCCCCATGTGCGCGAGCCCGCTGTAGTCACTATATCAGTTTGTTGATTCATCTTGTGGAGAGCCTTAGTGTTTGTTTTTTGTGTTTTTTTTTTTTTGAGTCTTAAGCTGCTGACCATCAAGTCTGCAGCTCACAGCCACCAGCAGCTCAGAGGGAGAAAGATGAAGCTTTTCCGTCCTGTAAAAATTGAGTCTCGGGAACTCGCCAGGGCTCTTGTACTCTGTCCCATGGAGTCACGATCAGTTGGAATTAACTTGATGGCAGTGGATTTTTATGAGTTCACCAGTGGCTAGACCAGCGGTTTTCAACCTGTGAGGTGCAACCCCTTTGGGGGGTCAGGTGACCTTTTCACAAGGGTCGCCTGATTCATAACGGTAGCAAAGTTACAGTTATGAAGTAGCAACGAAAGTAATTTTATGGTTGGGTGGGGGTCAGCACAGCATGAGAAACTGTATTAAAAGGTCATGGTCTTAGGAAGGTTGAGAATCACTGGGCTAGACCTTTCTAAAGAGCATTCTGGCTTACATTAAGAAGTTTGTGCAATTTAGAAGAATAAATTGCTGCCCAGATTAACTTCAGTGCTCAGCTATTTAAAAGCAAATGAAAGATAAAATATTGAAAGAGAAAGAATTAGTGGGCTGAGCCCCGGTGGCGTAGTGGTTGTGCGCGGGACTGCGGCCCACTGGGATGGAGGTTCAATTCCAGCTCCACGGAGCAAAGGCTGGGCCTCCTACTCCCACCACCAGAGGGCAATGATGCCTTCCCCCCCCAAAAAAAAAAGAATGCATCTCCATAAACATATGGTAAACAAAAAAGCAAAGAATTAACATTCACCCATTTCACTAATTCTTTTTTTGGTTTTGTTTTGCTTTTTTGGACATCACTGCCCTCTGTGTCCAAAAGACTATTAGATACCCTCAGAATTCCTGGCAAGTGGTGGAAAAGGTGATGGAGGCAGACAAATTAACAACTCCCAAATCGGTAACCAGCCAGGAATTCTGAGGGTATCTGATAGTCTTTCTCTTCCATGAGAATTCTTGGCTTTATAGTTCTTTCTGTATATAAAATTCTTTCATTGTTTTAAGTAGTGAACTTTATCTCTCAGACCATTACTCCTTAGCACCGTTAGCTCCTGACTTGACTTCAATTTTCTGTGTCTTTTGGACACAGACTAGTCCAGCATTAAGGAAATAACCCATGATTGTAGACGCTAGTAAGTCCCACATCCAAAGTTCAGACCTCTGTCTGGAGCATCTTCCTCATTCACAAGGCTGTGGAGGCTGGTAAAATCAGGGCAGGCCATAATAAGCTAGAACCCAAGATCAGCTGGAGGAAAACCGTAAGCAGGTTCTTAGAGCCAGAAGTGACAAATCATCCCAAAGTCAAAGCAAGTCTCGTGTCTGCATTTGCTCAGTCAGTAAGGGGAGGTCATCAAAAAATGCTTTGGATAGAGCTGTTGTGAGTTTTCCCTTCAGCAAACTCTTATCTCCAGGGATATGTGACTTGAGTCATACCCTCTCATAAGGTGGTGATGGTTTTCAGGTGCCATCTAAGGGTTCCTCCGACTCAGGGGCCCTGTGTTCCACAGGATGAAACACTGCCCAGTCCTGCACCATCCTCAAAATTGTTATGTTGTTGCAACCCATGTCAGACCATGCCATTGAGGGCCTTCCTCTTTGCTGCCTTCTTTACCATGCATAATGTCTTTTTCCAGGGACTGTTCTCTAGAATGAAGAATGTGCAGGTCTGCAGGAGACAAAGTCTAGGAGCATCCTGGAGATACTTCCAAGACAGATTTATTTGTTCTTTGGCAGTCCGTGGTACTTTCAGTATTCTTTGTGTGCACCATAGTTCAAATGCATCAGTTCTTTACTTATTCCAGTGTTATTCTAGTATTCCTTTTTATTGGTAAGGCAAAGACTCAGTACTTTCCACCTTAATCATGTTCAGTAGCATAACTTTCTCCATTTTGGAGGGAATCTTTTATTATGCTAGTATATTACCAATGGCAAGGAGGCTAGATTTTTCAGCATTTCACAAAAGTGGCTATGGCCACAAGGCCCATATTAAGTAATTAAGTATATCCGAGGTCCGTTTTGAGGTATTTTTAAAAATTTATATTGTGTGATGTTGGGGTCAAACTTCAGTCTTAGGCATACAGCTATCCCATTGTTCCTGCACTATTTGCTGAAAAGATTTATTTCCCTATTGAGTGGTTTTGGCACTTTTGTCAACAATCAGTTCAATGCTAGCATGAATATCAGCATTTGCTTCAGTCCTCTCAGTCATATTGATCTGTATGTCTGTTCTTGTGCCAATACCACAATTTTGATTATGGATTTAATGTATTTTAAATGCTTTATAGCAAGTTTTAGTCTTGCTTTAGCTATTCCGGATTGCTTGCATTTCCATATGAATTTTAGGATATTTCTATTTCTGGGGAAAACTGTATCTAGGATTTTTATATAGATTAAGTTGAATCTGTAGATCAATTTGAAAAATGTTCCCATCTTAAGAATATGAAATTTTCAGGACTGAGCCCCGGTAGTGTAGTGGTTGTGCACGGGACTGCGGCCCGCTGGGATGGAGGTTCTCCAGCAGTGGGGCTGGACCTCCTACTCCCACCACCAGAGAGCAGTGATGCCAAAAAAAAAAAAAAAAAAAGAATATGAAATTTTCAATCCTCCTGTGTCTTTTATTTCCTTCAGTGGCATTCTTTAGTTTTTGGTGTACAGATTTAACATGCTCATTGAATTTATTCTAATGTATTTTATTCTTTTAGTAGTGGTTGAGAATACACAGAGTGGACATTAATTCAATGGTTTCTACTTTTACAAGTCAATGACATTGATTACAGTCTAAAAGTTATGTAATCTCTGTTTTCTGATTTTTTCCTTCTTCATTAACATCAACTCATTGACACACACACCCCTCGTTTGTATCAAGTACTTAAACCATTGTCATTTTGATCCTGTGTTCTTAAAAGATTAATGCTCCAGGCAGAGTCTTTCTTACTACTTAAAGGTAGACTATTGTTTGGTTTAAGAACACTTTATTCTTTTTCATGTTGGTATAAGTGGAATTGCTTAGCTGGTTTTATATTTTGATTTTGCCATACTAGTATAAGGAAAAGGAGCCCCGGTGGCACAGTGGGTTGGATGTTGTGCTTCAAACTGTAAGGCCAATGATTCAAACCTGCCATCTGTTCCTATAAAGAACTTCAATCTTGAAAACCTTAAAAGAATAGTAGTTCTAGCTGAGCCCTGGTGGTGCAGTGGTTGTGTGTGGGACTGCGGCCCACAGGGTTGATGGTTCAAATCCAGCAGCTGCTCTCCAGGAGTAAGGCTGGGTTTCCTACTGCCATGAGGGCAGTGATGGGGGGTGGGCGGCGGAGAAAAGAAAAAGAATAGTAGTTCTACCCTGACCTCTAGGTTGTTATGAGCTGGAATTGAGTCACTGGCAGTGAGTTTGTTTTCTCCTTGCCTAATTTCTCTGGCTAGAACATCTACCACAGCATAGGATAGAAATGATGATGGATTAATGTAGTTCTTTTTAAATGAGTTCACCATTGAAGCCACCTGACCCCAGACATTTTCTTATGATTTATTTTAAAATTACTAATTCCCTCTGTTACAGATTTGTTCAGATTTCCTATTTCCTAATTGGTCATTCAGGAGTGAGTTTAATTTCCAAAGGAGCCCAGATAGCTCAGTGGTTTAAATGCTGGGCTGCTCACCAAAGATTTGAG
>PVJH01016093.1:0-51493 GCA_004026705.1 Nesogale talazaci | reverse complement strand
ACACTCTGCTAGCTATGCAGTTGATTCTATCTCATAGTTACTTTATAAAAGGTTTCTTTAAGAGAGAAGATAGCCTCATCTTTCTGGTAAAGAAAAATTAATGGACTTGAACTTCAGACTTTGCAGCCAAAATCATCCAACACTTATGCAACAGAGCCACCAGGGTTCCAGCATGATATATGGCATATTACATATTTTCACTACATTAGCACAAAAAATTTCTAAAGGTCATTTTCTGTTACATAGCAATAAGGACATGCCTGATACAAAATATCATAGAAGTGTATGATTAGATATCAAATAATGATATGTCTTATACTGTCACAGAGTAAGAATAATATCAGAATTCTGACATCCATACAAATATTATTTTATTTTTAAGATTATAGTATCTGTGGCAGTCATGTGCTTATGTTAATTTTATGATTGAAACGTAGGACTGGAATCTAGCCTGTTAATCTGGAGATGGCCATTGAGTAGCCAATGAGACCTTTATGAGGGCATGGCTTTCACCTGAGACTCCTGGGAAATCTCGCGATATTTCCCTCGTGAAGATGAGAAGCTATCTTCCCCAGTTGTTGGGAGTGAGTTTGAGATATGATTAATCACGGACAAGACAAGCTGGCAGGATTAGTGAAGCTGGAGGAGTCGGTGGAAAGATCACACAGCTTTGCCCTGATGGAGCCAGACCTCTGAAGTTGGGGTGACCAGATGGAGACCTCTGCCAGCGATGAGTTGCTTCTGCTGTTGATGGACCCTGAGCCCTGGAAGCGAAGTGCCCTGCCAGCCCCAGGATTCTGCACCCACTGACCTGTGACTTTGTGAGTTGGAAGAAGACTTTATAGACTGATTTCGGACATATGGGTTAATATTGGACTTATGACATTGGACTGGACTGGACTGGGATGCTTTCTCCATGTCCCATTCCTTTTGCATATAAACCCTTTCCTTATATCGATATGTGTGTCTATGAAATTTGTTCCTCTAGTCTACCCAGACTAACACAGTATCATTCAGCAGTGATTCAATTTTGTTAACTTTGAATATATATACACACACATATATACATATATAAGTATATATATTTGTGGCTATATATATAGAGACATATAGAGAGAGAGCTAGATATCTGCATGATAGAATCCATTCAGCTGTTTGTCAGTGAGCAAGACATCTGGATGCTTAAAAATATATCTTGCTGCAATTTCCACGTCCTCAGTATGTAAGAATGTGTGAACAACTTGATTAAAGTCCATATCACTCTCTTCCCCCTGGAAAACAAGTCATATTTCATGCCCAACTCATGGTAATGCTGGTATCATCATTTTCAATAAAAATAAGAAAGAAAGAAGTCAAAAAGATAAAAAAAACATGACAAAACACTTATCAAGTATTTGGTAATATTTATCTTATGTAATTTCCATTAATAGTCAATTAAAGTTACTGGTCAGTTTAGTTAAAATTATTTGCTTCATATCACCCAATTAAAAGCATCATAAATTATTTTATTGCTTCTTTACCTCTCCGTACAAAATTTAAATATTCCAAAGCAAAATGAGTTCAATCAACTGGCATTGTGGACTAGAAGAAGCCCATTGATCAGTTTGACTGTTACTCATTGAGTTGGCCAGATGCTATAACCAGAAATGGCTTAAGAAAGTATGCAAGCACTTAAAATCAACTTATTGTAGCAACGGATGGGTATTTATATACCACACCCATGCAGGGAGAATACCTACATCCTTTACATAAAGTGAAGCATACTTGTACAATTTTATGATGGTGTGTCAGTAGCAATATATTATCTTATGCAGAAATTATGAGGACATATTGCAGTCAGATAAAACAGAATCATGCTTTACCTACGCACAGATGAGTTAAGGTAATTTATTGTGCATTTTTTATGCAAGAGTTTAAAATGCCAAGGAAATGTGTGTGTTCGTGCATGTGTGCATGTGTATGCTTTTTGAATTAGTAATCAAAAGATATTTCTGATGATAGAACTGGGAGCTCCGGGTTGAAATTCTAAATGTAAACACATTGATAGATTTACAATGCATAGAAACATAAATGAACAAAAATGCCCTTAAAAAACCAGCTGTCTACCTGACTGATCCAAGAAAATGAACACGGAAAACAAGCAGCTGCCCAATAGCAGACTTTGTGGCAAAACTAATCACCCTGAGCATAATGAATTTATTTTCTCTTTTGTTTATTATGAACTTGGCAAACCTTCTCTGATATAAATATTTAAATGTAACAGTGAAGAGAAACCGCAATGGTGCAGCATCCAAAAGAAAGCCAGAACTATTTCTGGGAATTTGAAGGTCTCTGAGAAAACTTGATTTTTTTTTGCCATCCTCCTTTCTGAATTGGAGTTAAGAACACATTATTCTTATATTCTTATTTGATATCATTTGCAAGAATATATGACAACCATACTGTATTAACTTGTTCCCAAGTGCCACCTGGGAGTATAAGGGAGACTAAAAGAAGGATTGACAGAGTTGTTGTTACAGCAATCTCTGTTGTTACTAGAACAACAGAAATACCTGTGGGGACAGAGGGGAACAAGAGAGGCCAGAGAAGTGGGAGGAAAGAAGAGACAAGAGTAGAGATTTTGCCAGGAAGTGGAAATGTGGCATTGACATTCGTGACAAGCAGTGTGATAAGCAGCCATGACCTACGTTGTCAATTGAAATCATGTTTACCCTTTTCAACCTAGTCAAAGAATCTTGGATAAAAAGCAAGGTAAACGGGTTCTTGTGATTCTTTCTTGCTGAAATATATTCAACATGTCAATACTTTATCTAGAATTTACTACTGCTTCCGAAAGATTTCTTGGTTACATACTTGCTAACTTTATAATATAGTGAAGGCAATTTCTTTAAGTGAGTATTTAAGCTCTTTATTTATTTTTTTAATGATAATGCTAATGAGGAAGCTTTTAGAATAAAAGAAAATAGGGTTCAGTGAACCATATTAGTGCTATTTTACAAAATTCTGGTATCACAACTTCTCAATTACAGAAAATCATATTAGTACATCTACTTTTATAAGCAGACTATATGAAAATGAGTGAAGCATAAAAAATCAACACTTGCAGGATTTATTTTTTAAATGATTCTTAGAAGTGCAACAGGCATAGCCAAAATTATATGAAAACAATTAATTCCCTTATGATATTATTTTATCATTTTAACCCTTATGACTCTCTAGTATCAATGAACTCATAAAATTGAATAATGCTTCCTCATTGGGGGTAGGGAACACATGTTTTTATTCACAATCATATGTTTTTTTGGAAAAGTTATCCTTGTGTTATTTTATGCTGGATAACTACCCAGAACTAAGTAAATCTTTTTTGTAGGCATGGCAGTACACATTCTTCCCCTAACTTAGTAGATAGTGTAATCATTAGTACCATTATTATGATGAGTTGGCATTTAAATTATTCATTATTTTGAGTATCACAAATGATTAAATACACTGCCTAATGAAATTATAGCATATGATTCCACTCTATACTAGAAATGGACACTAACATTAATCTGTAACTTTTCTTTGAAGACATAATCTCTTGTAGAAACAACAGTTATACTATTGCCAAACCAGAATGTTTAACTATTCAATTTCCTGTATCTTCTTTTAAAGAAGCTTTCTGTTTGCTATACTGAGGCAAGGGTGTACTAAAATTATAAAGGAAATGGAAAATGGAAAATTGACAATAAAAGAATGATAATATGGAGATAAGGAGCAATTAATCTTAGCAATCAAAGTACAGGAAGAAAATAATAATAATGGGTTAACTCAGTCTGTAAAATGATACCAAAATGAAATTTAAAATATAAAAAATGAGCACGAATTAAACCTATTGGATATAGGATGCATAAGGGAACTTCAAAAAGTTCATAGGAAAATAGAATTATAAGCTAATGGAACATTTCCACAAACTTTTTGAAGCCCCATTGCATAATGCTATAACCGAAATCTCAACAACAGAGAAAAGATGTAATCAACATAGCAATAGCACTTTAGTATGTTTATATTGTATATTACTGTTAAATTGTATGTGGAATGTAGGCAAGAAGCAAAGTAAATTGCTACAGTTGCACACTGTTAAATGTAGCATTTGTGACAATCACTGGAAAAAAAAATCCAATATTGAGAAGGGAAGAAGGAACAAATACTTTAAAAGTCCAACAACAAAAACACAACTAACTCCACAAAAATAATAGAAACAAAGGAGTAAGGGGGCCATACAATACACAAAATGTAATATTTCATTTTGGTAATTATGTTAAATGCAAATGATCCAATGTGACAGTCACCTAATCTGGTGACAATTGGAGGATTGAGGGTGTAGGGCTGGAGTCTAGTGTGTCAATCTGGAGCTAGCCAATGAGACCTCTGTGTGGACCTCTGAGAAGTCTGGGAAATGTGATAATTCCTTCTTGGAGGTGGATACACTATCTCTTTTGGCTCACATTCTTGGAGACTTTCTACTGACAATATACTCTAGGAGGCTCTACTGCCAAGGCTGACTTCCTGTGAGACATCCCTGAGAAAACCCATTTAGAGCTACCCTAGTATCCTGACCGAACAAGCCACATAAATGGAACCAGACCTTTGAAGCCCGAGGAGCCACTTGGAGACCCCTGCCAGCGCTGAGATGTTTACAATGCCACTGGATCCAAAGACTTTCTACCCATGTGACTTGTGATCACCATGCTTCCGTGTTCATTGCGTGTGTTTTGTAAGTCTGAAGAAGTCTTTATTACTGGTATCAGACATGTGGGCTAATGTACTTATGACCTTGGACTGTATTGAGTTGGGATGTTTTTTTAATGTACAGTTGCACTTGTATATAGACCTCTCCCATATGAAAGTGTATATATATATATATGTGTGTGTGTGTGTGTGTGTGTGTGTGTGTGTATACTAATGAATTTCTCTAGTCTACCCCAGACTAACACATCCAAATACCTCATTTACAAGGCAGAGAGTGAATGACTGGATAAGAAAATAAAACATGATCCATCCCTGTGCTTTCTATAAGAGAGAAAGTCCAGATATATCATTGCAAAAGGATTGAAAATAAAAGGATGGTGAAGACTACTTCATGTAACTACTAACCAAGAAAATAAGCAAAAGGGAACATGCTGATATCAGATAAAATGAATATTAAGTCAAGATCTATTATAATAGATAAAATATTATAGTACATTAGATTATAAAATGGTCAATTCATCATGAACAACTATACATGCATATGCTGCAAAATACATGAAACCTTTTCTGAATTCTGGGAAGGCAACAGTAAATGAATCCATATTATCTTTTGGGCGTTTTGTTAATCACACTTTTAATTTTAGATAAGACAGTTTCAAATATCAGTAAGCACATTAATTTCTTAAATGATGCCCTAAGTAAATTAGGATTGATGTAAATAATCAAACTCTCCACCCATCCTCAGAAAAAATAGGTTTTTTTGTCCTATACACAAGCTCAGTTTCCAGAGTAGACCCTATATCACAAAGCAAGTCTCTAAAATTTTTGTAAAAATGAAATTTTATCAAATATATTTTCTGACCACAGAGAAATAATATTACAAAATGGTAGCTGAAGCAAGAGTTGAATGCACATTGTTCTTTGGAGTTAAACTATATATTACAAAAAAAAACTTATTGGATAAAGAAGGAAATCAAGAGTAAATTTATAAAAGAAAACATGGTAATAAATCAGGATGAAAATGCATCCTACTGAAACTTACAAGTTACAGCAAGGATAGACTGCAGAGAAAATTTTATATCAATAAATGTCTATATTTTTAAAAGGGTCTCAAACTCTACAACTTGGTTGCTGTTCTTTTCCAATTCTATTGATTTAATACCCATGTCAAAAATCAGTGGGCTATAGATATTTGGATTTATTTCTATGGTTCCCACTCAATTTTATTGTTCTATGTTTCTAACATTAGACTAGATGTGTTTGGCTGGGTTTTGTAAAGAATTGTCTATAAAGACAATGGCTCACACAGTTGGAGAAGCAGTTAAGTCTAGTTTGCTTTAAGACCACAGATCACATGTTAAACTGGATGTTTTTCCTCACTCATGTAGCTGATGGACTGGTGAACCAGGAAATAGCAACATCACAGGGTAGTGGAGGCAATGGAAAGTGGATCCAAAGACAGCAAGTCAGGCTTGTGGCTGCAGGGTTTGATGAATCTAAGGTTGTCGTGCAATATGGAAGGCCATTAATTGTTTTCCATGTCAGCTGATTGATTAGCGAGATACAGGATTTAGATGAGCAAGAAGTGAATTATTTTCCAGCTAATGTCAATTTATGTTCAGATAGACGACATCTCTGATTAAACTTTCTTAAACTGGGACCTATTCTTCCCAGAACTACTTGGCCATATATAGAATATCCCACTAGGGAGATAATTGCGTTATATTAGATGACAACTGTCCTAGCAAAGTTGACATAAAACCTCACGATTACACTAGATTATCAGATAAACACAAACTCCCAATCCAAGTCTTTATCTTTAGGGTAAAGTATTGATATGATCCTTTTTTATAAGAAATACTAAACATGAGAATATAGTCCTGGACCATTTTTAATTTGGCATGTTTTCAGAAAATATCAAATGTTATATATATAGTGGTATTTCTCTGGAGAACTGTGGTAGAATTATCTAAATTTGTTCCAGTCTGCCATAAATCTAACTTATACATTCCTTAGTTCAGTGACTTCCAACAAAATTAATTATCAAAAGTACCTGAGGAAATTTTAAAATACATATAAGCTTTGTTTGTTTTTTCCAAATTATTTTTTGGGCAATTGCATCTAATGAATTTGTATATTTAAAATCATCTTCTGAATAATTCCTGTTTTTCATTATAAATTTCTGAGTTCACTAGTTGAAACTATGATGTTTGCCCTGATATCCCATTATACTTTCTATCTTTTGTCCTGTGGCTCTCATGAAAGTATATCATGAATATTTTTCCAAATGTTCTATAGGAATTCCAAATATTCCATCTATAAAATTTTTAAAAATATATACTGGTCTGAGTTACTGTCAATTTTCCATGATAGCAAGGTATAAAATTGCACTGTCTAGAGAAATAAGTACATAAAGGAGGTAGAAGACAAGCTATTGAAGTATATTCAGTATGTACAGTGTTCCAGAAACTATGATACATTATATCATATTTAATGATAAGATAATTCTGGCATAGTGTGTATTAACATTTTAAATAAGACAAGTCCAAACTCAAAGTGATTAAGCCTCACCCTAAGTCAAAGAGATTGTTAGCAAAGATTGATCGATCTTTAAAACTTATGATTTTGCTTTTTGTACTGTCTCATGGCATTATCATTTTATATAATGTGGTGTACCAGATACTGTGGATCCAATGATAATTACTGCTAGCTTTGCTAAAACTCAGAAAGAAAAGCTAGGTATATAATCTATCGCCATGGAGTCAACTCTGACTCGTGGCCATCCCATGTGTGCTGAAAATATTGTACTCCATAGGGTTTCAAAGACTACTGCCTTTGGGAAACATATTTCCAGGCCCTTCTTCCAACGGTGCATTTTGGTGAATTTGAACTACCAGCTTTTCATTTAGTAGTCGAGTAGAGGCAAACATTTGCCGATATTCATATTATAAAACAAGAATATGATAAAATTGTTTGTTTGAATGTTAAATTTATATATTGATCCATTGCTTTGTAAAGCCTATCGTAATCTGGATGATTTCCTCAAAATAGCCACCAATGTAATGAGCTTCTAGCCATCGAGCAATGGGTCAAACAGATCATATCCAGGTGTTAAAAGCACACACGGTAAATGATAGACTTGGTTGAAAAAAATTAAAATGAAGGACAACCCCCCAATTTCCATTAATGAACAAATACTGAAGAGCCCGAATTTA
Source organism: Nesogale talazaci (assembly GCA_004026705.1). Lineage (NCBI taxonomy): Eukaryota > Metazoa > Chordata > Mammalia > Afrosoricida > Tenrecidae > Nesogale > Nesogale talazaci. The sequence goes on along the minus strand of PVJH01016093.1, from coordinate 43,547 downwards.
TATAGATCTTTTTAATTGTGTTTATCTCAGTGTGAAGCCATGTCAGAATGCCCAAAGCAAATGTATTTTGTTAAAAGTACTACTGGCACAGCAGGTCTTAAACATTAAAAAGGAAGCTTGTCATTATGGGCTGCAACGGAGAGAGCAGACTAACACCAGACTAAACCATTAATATTATATCTTAATTTGGAGTGCAGCATTATGAACCTATTTATGTCCTATAGAATTTCCTAATACCATGTGCTTGTCTTAATTCTACTTGAATTCAGAGATTATTGTCTGTTTTGCCTAAAAAAAAATCACAGCTCAGGGAATTGGTTTTCAGGTTTGTAATATCATTATGCTTGGGACTATCACCATTGTTAATTGATAAAAAAAGTTTTCCTATCAGATAAATTGCGGAATGCCTATGGTATTTAAAATAGGTGATATGGTTTGAAGAGTCAAAAAATGAGTAGCTGGTGGAGTTTATGGTTCAAGATGATGAGAGCACACAATTATGGCCCCTTGTATGAAACACTTAGAATGACAGTCTAGAAGTAATTCAGATTTGACACACTTCTGGAAGACAGCAGGAAGATGAGACTATCGGGATGGCTAATCTTCAATGCTGTGAACAGTGCCTCAGGGTATGGGAGAGGATGTAGGCTGCTTTTCTGAGAGCTTGAATGAGAATAGGCTCAAAAAGCAACAGAGTAACTGTAGTCTTCAAGGTTGTGTGTGCTTATCCCAAGGTATGCAAAGTTACTCTGGCACTAAGAAAAATAGTTTCAATTTTCACAAATGTATAATAAAAATAATATGCTCATTGTTATAAGCAGAATGACAGACATTTATATGTGTGATATAGAAATAAATAGCTGTGTTCTTTGGTTGTGTCCTTTCTTTGACAGAGTTTATAATATGGCTGTATGGATCTTCACTATCACATATGTACTAAGGCCAAAGGAATATTCTGTAAAGAAATGTAATGACCTTCCAAGAAAGTGCCCAGGATTCTATGCATACAGCTGATACTCCAAGAAGAACCATTTTCATTGTAGTATGGGGGAAGAGGGACGTTGAAATACAGTTCCCAAATGTGAAGTTAGGTTTCACTTGCAGCCTCGAGACTTGTGGGAGTAGAAAGCATCAATAGTGGCCAGAATACCGCACCTAGTCCTGCATGGATAGATAAGCATGGAAAACCAAGGAGCATAAAACAATTGAGGAAAATGGGAAGCACTGGAAAATCACACGTGACACTGGAAGAACCAAAGCTAAGTAGGAAGAGCATAATGTTTGAAACTTATTAAGATTAAAATATCAAGCTGAGCCCTGGTGGTGTACTGGTTGTGCACGGGACTATGGCCCACTGGGATGAAGGTTCAATTCCAGCAGTGCCTCTACAGGAGCAAAGCCTGGGCCTCCTACTCCCACCACCAGAGGGCAGTGATGCCCAAAAAAACAAAATAGCAGCAAAAGCAAAAAAAAAATTAGAATATCAAGAGATAGACAATGTATTGTATTTCTATTTTTTTTAAATTGCTATGAGTCACAATGTGCCAAAAATTTAGATGGTGACCAGCTATGGGGTCTTAAAGGCGTGTCTCCAAACAAGCCGCCAGCTAAGTGAAATGAAAACTAAGAACACATGGAAGAAGCACAGTGTCATCAGTCACTGCAAGATTAGAATCTGTATAATCAGAAGTCAAAGGCAAGATCAGTATCAGAGCCTAAATTGTGAGAATCCGGTGAGCAGAAATCAATTCATGAGAGCAGAATTCAAGATTTATTTGTGGAACTCCCTTGAAATAAACCTCCCGAGAACCCCTTTTGTCTAAAATGGACAGATGGAGTGAAAGTGGTCACTAAACAGTGCTTGGGAGAGAGACCTATAGACGATCAAAGGCATAAATCTGATCTGAACTTAAAAGTGTTAGTAGATATCCCTCATGGTGCCAGCTGGAGGCCTTATCTGGTTTCCAAAATTTTGTGTATTTCTGGTTTGTATTGTTTTCTTTGGTTTTTGTCTGTTTTTAGTAGAGTGGATCTCAGAGGTATTATGTCAATGGTGGTTACCCCCTTGATGTTGTGATGTATTCGTTTATGTGTTTCAGTATATGAAACCCTGGATTGATTAACCTATAGAGACAACAAGTTGAATACAGGGTACAAGACGAGGGTGTTACAGTGGGAGGGAGAATGAAGGGGAAATGATGTCAAGGAGTCAATGTAGAAAAGGAATGTTTGGAAATTGATTGTGGCAGCCATTCTACATTCTACTTGATACGAATGAAATTTTGAATAGTGTATATTTTAAATGCCAACTAATAAAAAATCGATGAGTCATAAGAAAAGAAGAAAATATTTATGGGAATTTAAATTCAATTAAATTTAGAAAGTCAGTAGAAAAAATAAATTGAATGTAAAATAGATGTGTAAATCTTGAAAACATGCAAAATATCTCATAGTAGATCAATTTCTATTGGTAAACAAGACTTACATATGAAAACCACTGATAAATGAGTAGATGGTGATTAAAAAAGATCAATATCAAAGCAAGAATTTAAAATAATGCAGCACAGTGCCAATGAAAGCAGTCATACAAAACATGACTGCAGTAGGAGCATCCACTACTGAACACCAAGACAGTAGATGTATAGATGCCGGTTGGGCATGGTGCTTGTGCAGCATCCAGGAAGTGACAAATGAGATGCAGTCACACCTCTGGATTAAGTGCCACCAACCTCATAGGTCAGGGTTTTTCAGGGGTCTCACATGTACAGCAGATGTCTGAGGCTGGGGACAGGAGGGCCTTGAATTGCCAGCACATACCTCAGAATCCTGGGTAGAGGAGCAGGGAGGCAATTGAGCATGTGTGTGGGTAAAGGTGGGAGGACAGCTTGGGAATGAGAAAGTTTGTGCTGTCCCTGGGGGAGTGGGGTAGTAGTCCCTGTCTCTAGCATGGAACATTAGATTCCATTTGACCTCAGCCTCTGGTGCTGAACTCGATCACAAGAGCCAGTTGCCTGATTCCTCCATAATCAGTACATCGTTTGCTGTCATCCAACTGCTAGGCCAGTTGGAAATCCCTTGAGCAGTATGCTGCCTTGTTAACCAAATGTGTTCCATAAATTTAAATGTAAGAACTAAAACTATAAGTAAGGTAAACCATAAGAGTGATTTTTTATTATCTTTGGTTAAATTGTGTGTGTTGTTTCCGTTGGATCTCTTCTTCCAATTGATATCTGATACATTTGTTTATCTCAGAGTTCTAGAAGTGTACCTATATATTTTATTTGGTTTCTTCAGTCTTTTTTGTAGAAAGTCTCAGTGATGTATCTACCCAGTTGGCCATCTTTTATCTGTTGTTTTTGTCTGTATAATATTAAGGTTATATACACTGGGTACAAGAATAGATAGAATATAAATTTGCAAATATTTCCTACCTTTCCATATTGTCTTATCACTTTACTGATACCTGTTTAATCACAAATAATTTTAATCTTTAGGAAATCCATCTTATGTATTTTTTGTTGTCACACATACACACACACAATTTAACCAAAGATAATAAAGAATCACTCTTATGGTTTACCCTACTTATAGTTTTAGTTCTTACATTTAAATTTATGGGACACATTTGGTTAATTTCTGATTAGACAATTAGTTACCATTTCAAATTCATTCTGTTGCATGTGACTCCACAGCTGCCTTGCCACCATTTTCTGAAAAGAAGCATTTCTCCTGTGTTGATTGCCTTGGCATCCTGTCAAGAGAAATTGACCCTAAATCTATGCTTCCTTTTGAAATCTCCAATTATATTCTATTGAGCTATATTTCTACCCTTCCTTTTGCCAGCAAAACACTGTCTTGATTACTGTTGTCTTGCATTAAGTTTTGAAATAGAGAACAGTGTGTTCTCCAACTGTGTTCTTTTTAAAAGTAATTCTCTCTTTGGTGATGTGTTTCCACATGAATTTTAGGAGTAAATTGTAAATTTATTTTTTAAAAATCCAGATTGAAAATCAATTTCCTAGAATCTATAGATCAATATGGGATGTAGTACCATCTTAACAAGAATCATACTTGTTGTCCTTGAACTTGAGGTGTTTTTGCATTATTTATAATCTCCTTAATGTTTGTCATAGTGTCGAATGATGAGAGTACAGTTCTTATAAGTGCTTTACTTATTTTGTCACCAAATATTTAACTATAATGATAGTATTTTAAATAATATTATATTCTGGTTAATTTCTAGAGTTTTTAAAAAAGTTTATCTTTACAAATTTATTTCTAGGTGCTTTCATTGCTGTCATGAAGACTCTGATTTTCAGAGATTTTCACTCTACAATTGCTTATGTGCTAATCACTTCATTTAACATTTAAGAGAATTACACAAAGTCTCCATTAATTTTTTCTTTTGGTATTTTGTTAAATATAATATATGGGGGCTGAGCCCCAGTGGCACAGTGGTTGTTTGTGGGCCTGTGGCCCTCTGGGATGGAGGTTCAATTCTAGCAGCGGCTCCACAGGAACAAAGGATGGGCCTCCTACTCCCACCACCAGAGAGCAGTGATGCCCCCCCAAAAAATATAAAATACGGTTGACTATAGCCATCTAAGGGTGATAAAAGGGGAAAACTATTTGATTTTTGTTTAGCTTGTATTTGAAATGTTCTCAACTTTGAAAGATTATTTTAATAGCATTTCAAGGTTTCTGGCTCAAAAATCTCATCAATTACATATTATAAAAAGCTCTCATTCTATTATTCATATTTCAGTCTTTTCTTTGCTTGACTTAAACTAGTACACAAACTTGCTAACATGGTAATAAAGCTCGAGTACTACTCCTTATTTATTCAAAATACTCTTAGGATGTCTTAATTAGGTCCTTCAAAACGCATCAACAAGAACGAAGTCTGACTGCATTGGAATTGATGCCAACTCAAATGACCATATATCAGTACCCTAAGTCTGTAAATCTGTGTATCTCTTTCTATCGAAATAGGTGGTGGTTTGAATGAGTCATCTTGCAGTGCTTTGCCCACAGCAACACCAGGGTTCCTAATTAGTTCCCCAGGTAATTTGTGTTCAACTACTCAGTTGGTGGTTTAAACTCAGCCAGTAATACCAGGCACCATCAGTTTTCTTCACCACATTTGCTTATGCACTTCCTTAGTTTTCAGTGATCATGTAGGAAAGGTGAGCATCACGTAATGGCAGATTGCTAGAACAAAGTATCCTTCTGCAACCTTAGATCTTAACATATAGATATGAGTACATAGTTCTATCCCCTTTTCACATATATAAATGTTTTAAATTACATTATAACATGGTCAGCTGAAGATGAAATAGTACCAAAGCTGTAAATTCTATTAATATTTCCTTCTCTTTAACACTGAGCTGATATGGGTAGATGGCTTATACTATCCCTCAGTCTCCCTCTCATCTGCTTGGTGCTATTGAAAATGTTTATTGTTCTTACTTTTCAATTATGGTTACCTTTTGTATTTTGCATGTATTTTCTTTTTCTACAATTCTTATAAGAGAACTATGAGGAGCAATAAGTATGACGAAGATTATGAAGAAAATATTTGATGCATTACCTAAGGCATGTGAAAAATGAGTGTACTTTTATTAGCAATCTTCATTTCTATTCAGTAGAAAAAAAATTGTCCTCTGTCTTTAATGAAAACTGTTCTAGGAAAAAATATTTAAAATTTTATAACGAGAAAGATAGGGAAAGAAAGGAATTTAAAGCTCATTAAAAGAGATAATAGGCAAAAGAGAGAGTGGGAGGTATGTTCTTTTTGCACAGCGAATTTCTTCATTGGACTATGCCCTAACTGCCAACATGATTATATATGTGTGTGTTTAATGCCAATCACCTTGAATTACTTAGAGAGGAACTATCTTAATGAAGTGAAATCATTTCTAAAATAATTTGGACTAAAGATACTCAGATTGCAAGCTTGATATTTGAGAAGGAACTGGGTTGTTATTTTACTAAACCTTTTGAAAGAGTTTTAGATGTGCGAGAGCACATTTCTGAGGTAGAGTGTCTGTAGTTCACCTACCAGGTTGCCCCTAATGTTAACATACTATGCAACTGTAATGAATGCAGAAAAACAAGGACATCAGCATTTGTCCAGTTTCATAAAATAAATTACAGAATGTACTCAAATTTTACAAATTTTCAACTAATGGCTTTCTCGGTTCTAACATCCCATTTTGAATTATGCCTCCCATAATATGTGACACTTTCTTAGTTTTTTTCCATGCCTTTCATAAGTGTGACGTTCTCAAAAAAGACTGATCATTTATTCTGATAATTTGGCTTAGAGGTGTTGGGACATTTTCTTTCAATTTTTTCTATGAAATAGAATAAAATGATAGCCTGACACATCAAAGAATCATCCTGCAGATCTCTGGGTCAGTCCACAACCATCTGACTAAGATCCTCAGTCTACAGGCTGTGTCTGGAGGGTCTTAACTCTGAGTGGAGGAAAAAAAGAGTAAGATAGGAGGAATGTGTGTGCTATCTAATATGTGCCATGCTATCATTTCCACTTGCCTACCACTTTGCCATGCTCTGGTGACTTGAGCATTGCTGTGATGCGGGAAGCTATTTTAAACACCAGCAGCATCACTCAAAGTGCAGAAGCTTCACCAGAACTTCCAGACTAAGACTACACCAGAAAAGTATTGACACAGAGGCTGCATCAATGGTCTCAAGCATAAGAATAATTGTGAGCATGCCAGAGGATGGCACAGTAATTTGTTGTGTGTTTAGGGCCATTTTTGGTCAGAACCATCTCGATTGTACCTAACAACAACACCACAGTATCTAGAATATTCATGTGATGGAAAAAAAACCTAGTCAATTTCTATATCTGAATTCAACAAGTTTGTACTGTCTTAAATGGAAAATAAAAATTAATCTTTTGAGACTAATATGTAAGAATTAAATCAATCAGAGAATGAGTTCTTTTAAAACTGAATAGGAAGATAACCATGCTTTTATCAATAGACAATGATTCACATTTTTGGATCTCTTTTTCTCAAATAAATGGCAAAATTTTTGAAACACTATACTTATAATGGTGTAGGACATTTTCAATATATTATGGTAATAAAATTACTGTTAAAATTCTAATCGTTTGCCTATTATCAATCAAAAATTCATGGAAATTGAAAACAAAAAATTCGCTTAAAGTCTATTTTATAGAAAACAAATTCTTACGAACATATTTTCAATCAACTCTGCCCATTATATCACTCTTTTTCAATGGATTATTAACATCACAAATAAAAAGTGAATGTTTTTCATATTTTTAAAATTAACTCAGTTTTGCTCAACATAAAATGACCTTTTCACCTCACTTGAAAACACCCAAACCAGACACATGAATGTGGCCCTTTTAGATCTATGTGAAACCATCTGACAATCAACTTAGCACAGATTGCCTGATGGAGCACAGTCAAGATAAGAAAAGCTATCCAAGACAGGAAAAAAATTCCAGCTGACCTAGAGAAACTGTATTAAATAACACAGTTGTTTTAAGCTAAACTGCTTCAAATGATTTGTTAGGCAGCTAAGTATAATTAATATGAGCTGAATATAAGAACAGAGCCTGGATGGCCTCCTGAGTTACATGTTGGGTTGCTTACTGCAGGGTCAGCAGTTTTAAATCTCCACCCACTTTTCAGGAGAAGGATGAAGCTTTCTGTGTCTACAGATTCACAGCCTCTGAAACCTGAAAGGGATGTTGTATTTTGTTCCACAAGGTGACAAGGAGCCAATATTGATTCAATAGCTGGTAATTTGTTTTTTTTTTTTTTGGAGTACTTGGAGAAAAGAGAGGAGCATTACTAAAGGGTCATCAGGGTGGTTTGGTAAACATCATTATCTATATAATCTCAAGTATGAAAATGCATCTTTGTGTTGTGTCAAAGTATTGGACAAAGATGGAAATAGGGCCTACAACAAAATCAATGATAGAATTCTTCCCTAATTTTTCCAGCATGGTTCACTTGCAGGTTGCTATAACCGTGGGGTTAGCAGAATTATTCCTAATAATAACTAAGACTGGTTTTCCTGCTAACATGTCAGGAATTTTAAGGAACCGTACATGGTTTTATGCTAAATCCAGCAACAAATATTGGTGATGCTTGCACAAAATGATTGATGTTGTTGGTCCATTGAACTCTATATGAAAAGGGGTTACATGGTTAAATATATATATATATATATATACACATATACACACAAGTACACATATAGGAATATATATATATACACATATATAAAGAAATCAAAGAAGGACTTATATAAGTTATTGGGGTTTTTTTTTCATCATAGTGACTTCATGTGACAAAAAAAAAATTCTTCTAGGTTTTCTGTCATCTTTGGACCAACAGACTCAAACAATGGCTGAATGATTTATAACTTTCACCCTTATCCCTCAGCCGATTGCTTACTGATCACCATATTCTGGATCCTTAATAGTATGCTACTATTGATGTCTTTGTCTTGATAAATGTACCATCGATAAATGAGACTCTTTTGACTTCTGGGGAAGCTTGATAAAAGGTGTAGGAAAGTCTTTGTTATCTGTACAACTCTTCTATAACCCCCAAATTGCTTAAAATAAAAATAGAAATACCTGTGGTCATCTGTTAAAGAGCTATGGTGACAATTATAGATTTATATGTTCAATGTTGCCTGATACACAGTATGAATTATGTAAAATTGGCTTCTCATGCTGTTGTTACTATTTCTGTATAATCCCTCAGCTCATAATCTACAACTGATGCTGGAATTTTGTACTTTTATGCATAATAAAATAATGTATGCTTCATTTATGACCAAACATTAACGTGTTCTAAGCAGTTATTGGGTGTAGAAATACAAAAGGCTTTGGAGGAGACCATCATGGTGCTTTCAAGTTGGCACCAAGTTTCAAAACTTGAGGTTAGCCATTCCTATTCATTACTCACTCCCTGGGAGAAATATGGGATTCTCTACTCTTGTGCTTTGGAAACACTATGTAAGATTATTATGAGTCAAAAGGGACTCAATAGCAGAAGGCTTGGTTTACTTATATGTAGAAAATATATATTTTCTCTCAATAATCTAAAAGAGGAGAAGTGACCTAATCCATTTTCATTACAATTAATGTGCAAAAACTCAGACCTGTATGTGGAGAAGTACAGTATAAGATCACTGCCATTGTGTAAGATTTAATTAAAGGGTAAATAGATAAGATGTGCAAAAGATCAGGTAGCATAAGCCATGAAAATAGGTGGAGGTTGTGGTGAAAGTTTAAAAATAAGGCAAGTAAATTTAAGATATATGTGTGTGTGCCAAATGAATCTTAACAATAGTAAGAACTAATGTGAAAAACATATAATAAATATTTTTGTCAGAAATTAGTTTGGCAAAACTGAATATATCAGAGCCATCTAGGAAGTCACTTGATATTAAATCTATACTGAGCAAAGACACCTAGAAGATGTCTATATGAAGAGGAGCATGAAGTCGGGAGTGGAGTAAGGCTCATTAAAAACCTTCCTTAGTCAGTAACACAAATTTGCTCTCAGGAGCAAAGAAGATGGGAATTGTTTAATGATGAAGGTGAAAGATTCCAACTGTGTGAATATTAGGCCTCAACATCAATTCAACCGACCTTTGAAAATTTCCAACCATAAGCAACCCCATGATCAACAGAGAAAACAATGGCATAGTCAAGACTTTGAGTCTATTGAGATCCACAATACATACCCATGGAAGCAGCAGTAGAGAAATCAAATCTTGTGCTGAGAACATCTTCCAAAGAACTTTTTAAAGTGTTGAAAATTAATATATGCAATCTGCTACTTTTCAAATGAAAGTTTTGTCTTACTTTTTTATATAGAAGGTGGTCCCACACAATTATTTGTCCTTTTGTAACTGACAGAGTTCTCTCAGCACAGTGTAAAGAAAGAAGGGAAGATGAAGCAATACACCAGAGGGTTGCCAGGTGTTAAGTTGGATGAAATTGGAAATGGTACGTAATCCACAGTAGAAGAAGAAAGAATAGAGTTTTGATTACTAGCTTAAGATGTTAAATAAAAAAAATGAGACCTAAAAAGTAAAGACATTAATTCACCATAAAAACATTTGTAGAAGAAAATCAAAGTTATCACTTTGAGGATTAAGGTACATACATGTTTTTTTCAATCATGTCATATGCATATTAAAGCTCTAAAAAGTATAAGGAAGACCCGAAAAGAATTTTTGATCTGTTGTATTAAAGAAGACTATTGAATATGCTACATGGACTACCAGAAAAATGAAAATATATGTATTGGAAGAATTGTAGCTACCATGTTCCTTAGAAGATCATACAGTAAGACCTAAACATGCTATTGGGCATGAGCAATATGTTTGGATGCCATCAAACCAGTTTCAACCCATAGCAGCATTATGTACAACACACAAATAAATACTGCCAGATGCAATTGCTGCAGCCACTTGCCCATCTTTCTACTTGAGAGTCTTCACTTTTTTGGTGGCCCTCTGCTTTACCAAGCATGGCACCCTGATCCAGGTACTGCTCTCTGTTAACAACATGTTCAAGTACCATCTATACTCATGTAGAAGTCGAGTTTTTCAGCACATTTTGTCACGCAGTTTTTGTGGTAAAATTAGGTGCCTCAGCTGATAATTGGGTTTGCTTACACTCGAGTACATGTGGTATGTAAGATAAAGGCTTGCCATACTTGCTTCTAAGGAACACTCTGATGATACTTCTATGACAGATTGGTTTGTCCTCTGAGTATTGGCTTGTCCTCATGGTATTTTCATTATACATCTCCAGCTCCACTATTCAAATGTGTGGTAAAGTCAAAAGTCTGCAACAAGAAGGAAGATCCTCAATGAGATGGATTGCTGGCGTGGCTAAAAACAATGGGCTCAAACATAGCCATCGGGAGAATGGTGCAGCACTTTATAAAAGTTTCTTTTTTTGTGTGCGTAGACGCTGTGAATTGGGGCTAACTTGATGACCCCTCACAACAGCAATTGTATGCCAGAAGAGATTTGTCATTTCAATATTCCTTTTCATGTGTGAGTCATCAAAGTTCCCAGTTTCCAGTCTTTTTCTGTAACCTTTGATGATCTATCAGTGTTGCCTAAACAATAGTTCCCCATTTTTTTAGCACCTGCTAATTATGGAACTTATAAAGTGTCTTCTCTACACACTTGCCTATTCCATATATTTCATAAACTTGTGATTATACAAGAGCCATCCCTTTGTGATTGACTCAGCTCATTGCACATGATGCTTTCAAAGTTCATCCCTGCTTCAGTTGTATCAGTACTTTATTTTTCTTTACTGCTGAACAACAGGTTTGTTTCTCTTTACTGCTGAGCAACAGGTTTGAAATGGGGATCACCCTGGAACCTGGATCACCGAATCAATCAAAAAAGTTAAGGCTTTTTTTGATTTTTTTTTAACCTAGTGCCACCATAGAAAGAAAGCCTTAGCCGAGAACTGGCCCTCAGACTTCTTGTGTCCTAAATTTGAAGACACTTCAGTTCTATTTGGTAAAACCAGACAATCGCGATGTTTCCAAAACAAGCTTTGATTCTATGTATGCATAGTTGCTTTTCCAAAATAGCTTGACACACTGAATTGCATTCATTTTAAATTACCTGTGCATTTCGTGCTCATAGTGGCCATATTCATTTAATATATGTACAATTAGTTATATCTGAACAGATGCTAGCAATAGCAGTTTGTTTTACTTAGAAAAAGACATAATTAAAGTAAAGAATGGGTTATAATCTTTGTTTCATGTCATCCTCTCTATGAGAAATCTAGCTTTCATCCTTCCCTAAAGTGATGTCTGTATGTAGGGGATGTAATCATAGCTTCAGGATTACTTGTCTTGGAAAGTAAAGCCAAAAGAATGATCACAAATAACAATTTTCTTAACAAGATGGTTTGAAATGGCCCTTTTGGGATATATATATTTGATGTTCAATGAAAGCATCTGATTGCACTATTCTATTCCCTTCATTTTTCATATATAATTTAGTTTACACTTTATAGTTAAAAATCTAAAGGAAAATCCCTTTAGTATTCATCTAATTTTTTAAAGGTCACTTAGTGACTATAAAGCCATAATTCTCCTAACAGATTCCCAGATAATAAACCTCAAGTGTAAAGATTTTTGTAGGTATTTAACCCTGCCTTCTCTCTTCACCTCTATCCTCTGTAAATCACTTGCTTTTAAAATGTACCATCTTATCCAAAAATATTCATAGTGCAAACAACCTATAAGTTATGAGAACAACAGCATATTCAGAATGATTTTTTTAAATGCTCTTTGGCACAGTAAGTCCAGAGGTAGATGTCCCTGCAGGGAAGTGCTAAAGCATACGGAGAACTCTATGACCACTAACAGCTCATGTCATGTATGGTATTTATATAGTCACTTTGTGCTTTGAATGAATGGGGGGGGGAACTCTAGACTGTCAATCAAATCATAGCCATTGAGGCATCTATTTGGGGACGGCTTTCTCCTCAGAATTCTGGGAATTCTGGATTTTTCTCTTTGCAAGTGGTTCATTCCCTGAACAAGACACATGGAACTATGTCAGCACCCTGAGATGGAGGCACCACGTGATCCCCTCATGATCCTATTCTGATGCAACCAGATCTCTGCAGCCAGAGGCCATGTAAATACCTCTGACAGTCCTGAGATGCTTACAACACTGAGAGATTCAAAGACTTTCTACTCACTTGTCTGTGATCATCCTGCATTCTGCGACATGTGTTATGTGAGTCTGAAGAGGAATTCATAGATCGCTATTGGACATATGAGTTAGTATTGCACTTATGGACTTGGACTGGCCTGGGTTGTTATGCTTTCTCAATGTTCAGTTGCTCTTACATGTACACCTCTTCCTTATACACTATGAGTGTCTCTATGAATTTCTTTCTTCAGTGTACACTAACACAACATGGTGTCCCCTTCCTGGAGCACATTGCAACAGAGGACAATACTGAGGACACATAGCAAGGAGGAAATGCAGTCTTAACCCCCCGCAGCAGGGTAAACCAAGAAGGGAATATAATAAATGAGTAACAGAAGCAAAGTCAAGCTGCAAAGTCCCTAAAAAGTCCCCCCAAATAGACTTCAGGCTCGAAGGGGTGCTTTCCAGAATTCCCCCAGGACCAGTGGGAGATAGCCATAAAGGTCAGCAGACAGACTTAGAATTATGCATGCTTTAAATTTCCTTTTCTTTTTTCCCCAATTATTTGTTTTCTATTTGTTTGGTTTATGCCACTCTTGGTATGCCTACCTACATAAGAAAAGCAGTGCAAGCAAGTTACAGGAGAAAGCAACAGAACTCAAAGTCCTGGGACTACTCTGGGGGGGGGGGGCGAGAAGATGGTGTGGGAAAGGTGCAGTGGGCAAACAGCTCCCTAGACAGGGAAACAACTAGGGGGGAAATCCAGTAATGAGGAAGATACAGAGATCCTGTGAGTGCTGGTGCAACAGCAATCTAGCAGAGAAAAACTACTGTGAGGCAAAGGTCAGGCAAGAGTGATGGCAGGGCAGAAGGAAGGTAAAAGGAAACAGAGGAAGGAACTAGGAAACAAATTATTGATACAGGTATAAGCATAGGTGTGTCCATATGTAAAAGCATTCATCCATAAAAGTTGAGATACTGGCTTATGCACATACATGTATATAACAGTACACTGAGGTAGCAGACCTCTGCTCATACCCTCCCTCAATACAAGGGCACTTTGTTCTCACAAATCGGCAATCTCTGGTGCTCACCCTCTCAGTACAATTGCTGAAGACAAAATGAGTGCATAAGAAAATGTCGTGAAGAAAGCAGAACATGTCAGACTATTAAAAGATATAGCACCTTGGGTCTTAATGGCTTGAAGTGAAACAAGAAGTTAGCCAGCAGAGCAACAACAAATCCACGTGGAAGAAACACACTAGCCTGTGGGATCACGAGGTGTCCTCTGATCCAGGTAGCAGGCATCAGAAGATGCCTATATATCAAGCAAACCAATGAAAACATATGGTTGAAAACCAGGGGAGTCGGAGCAGAGACCCAAAGCTCATCTGTAGATAATGGAAAACTCGGCCTCCCCCGAGGAGTCACAGTTAGGGATGAGTCAACCAGGGAAGAGTAAGGCATTGGTGAAACACACACTGTGCCTCTGTTTTGTTTTGTTTTTTTGAGAGTTCCTCACTCACTACCACTATGAACCCAGTGATGGTTTTCAATTTGAAAGATGTACATAGGTTTAGATAAGAGATAAGAGCTCATGACACATGAGGAGGAGGAATGGGAATAGTGATATCAGATGGGGAGAGAGAAGAGAAGGGAAACTAATCATAATAATAAATACACAACCACTCAGACCCCTCGAGGAGAAAGAAAAATGGAAACCATGCAGAAAGAGAGATGGGTCAGTATGAAATTTGAAAATAACAGTATTTAAAATCTATCAAGGGGTTGGGAGACACTGATACCAAGGGCTCAATAGAAAGTTATTGTCTAGGAAAGAATGAAGGCAATATATATACAAATATGCCTGATACAGTTGATGTACGAATTGTAATAAACATTGTAAGAGCCCTCCATTCAATGATAAAAATATAGGTTCTTTGAGGACATGAAGCTCTACATAATGCAAAATATGTAGCTTTTCCCAATAAGATAATACATAGGAATAATTTGTGTTAAATAAAACTTCTAAAGTTCTGTGGGTACCTACAGCCCCTACAGTCTAGATATTCCATTGTGCTCAAAGTTAGGCAAGAAATTTGAATTCATTCTTTGTTATGCTGTACGATTTTTTAATGCTGTATTGATTAGCGTATGGAACAAAAGTACTGATTTCTATTTTCCTTCATTTTGAATGGCCATCAGGTACCAACACTTTCAAAATTATTTGGTCTTTTTTTGGGGGGGGTGGGGCATCACTGCTCTCCGGTGGTGGGAGTAGGAGACCCAGCCCCACTGCTGGAATTGAACTTCCGTCCCAGTGGGCCACAGTCCTGCGCACAACCACTATGCCACCGGGTCTCAGCCCTATTTGGTCTTATTTTTGATCGTTTTCTGCACCCTCATTTCTCTTTTCCAAAGTTATATGCATAAAGAAGCAAAACAAAAAATAAAATTGTCATTTGAGTTGTCTATTGCCAAATCTACCTAAAAGTATATTTTCTAATGTAATACTACCTAAAAGTATATTTTCTAATGTAATATTTTAGTTATCTCTGACATGTCATTTTAGTGATAAAACTATCAGTGTGTTCTGTGTATATATATATATATATATATATATATATATATATATGCATGTATTTGGTGTGTGTCTTTTGGGATACATATTATATTATATTGTATAAAGTATTCGACAAAAAACACATAAACTAAATTATGTTACTGTATATTATGAACGTACTCTCCAGTACTCATGGAGATTTCATTTCTTTCTATTGCCTTAATAAGTACTCATGTACCTGTTCCTTCTTCCCTGAGCAAAAGTTTATTCTAGCTAAGGAAATGATGAATTATTCAGAATCAGTCTACAGATATTATTTCTTTGTTTATGCTACAATATGAAAGCCAGTTGAGAAAAAGACCTTGGTTTGTGAAATAAGTTCTGTCCAGAGTTACCAGTCTCTATTAGCTGTTACTTGTTGGGCTGTTACCACAAGATCAGTAGTTCAAAACCACCAGTCACTCCAGAGAAGAAAGCCGAGGATTTCTACTCCTATAAAGTGCTACAGTCTCAGAATTCAATAGCGCCAGTTCTAATGTACTGTATATGATCACTAATGAGTTGAACTTGACTAAATAGTAGCGAGTTTTGTGTTTTTCTGGTTCCATATGTGTGCATTTACATGTGCAGTTCCAAAAGACTTCTAGGAAGTTCCAGTATACTTAATTTTCCACAATGCTCAGATAACTGTCTGTTGTTCAAGACTAAAGGAATGGTAGAGGAATGAAGTTATTTTTAATCTCTGCAGATGAATAAAGTCAAAAAAGAGATCTATTTGTGTTTTTTGGAAATGTGAAAGCATGGACTACACTAAAAGCATGATATGTTCTATAGGATCAGTTCTATAGATATTTGAAAAAAGGAATAAAAAAACTAAAAATGAAAGAGATAATACTATTTTCTGAGATTTTATTTAGTAATTAAATTATCATTAAAATACTTTTCAAATATATGATTTCCTGTTTCACACTTATATTAAAATCCTTAAGAGGGCTACTTAGTTGGGATACTTTTACAAACAAATGTTGATGATAGCTTGGGTTAAGAGAGTAGTAGTGGAAGTGGTAAGATATGATCATATTCTTAAAGTACTATGAAGGTAAAACTTAAAATATTTGCTGCGAGTTTCTACGTAAAGTAAGAGATGGTTAAAAGGAATCAAAGCAGCTATAAGAATTGAGTGTTCATTAGCTGGAAAATGGCAACACTCGTAAGTAGTACACTAATGACCATTTGATCAGTCCCAAAATGTACTGATTTAAATCATAAAAATTAATTATATCTCATGTTTTTGGGGGGTTAAGCATTCAATCAAAACTTAGCTACAAGATACTCCTGGCCCTTGCACATGGATGGATGTGCCTTGTTAACATTCAACTGGTAGATTGGTTTGGAGTGTTCAGGATGCCAATCCACATAATTAGGCTGGGTTGACTGTAGAAGCAAAACCAGTGGCAATCATATATGTATAAGGAAGGGCTTTATATCAAGAAGACATGCCAGTCAGGTCCATGGATGTGATGCAAGTGGGCGTAGGTTGACCAAAATAAGGGAGGGCATGAGAAGATCAAAACTGGTAGATACACTTTGCATGACACTGTTGGCCTTGGAAAAAAAAGCAGTGACAGAGCTACCAAATTCCCAGTGAGACAAAAACCACCACAGTATGACAAACTGATGGGCAACTGCTGGGAATATGACTAATAGTCAAGTACACTAAGGATGTCCTTGATTGTCAAAATCCTTGCCAACATGATAAACCCTATGAAGTACAGTGTTCTTCTGGGAAAAATGTGGCTGTCAGTTCCTGAAGGTTTGGGCTACAATCTATTTTAATGAACTCAAGGAAAATTGGAGGAAAAATTCAACATAAGTGCATAACTCTTTTGTGATATTTTCATATGAAAGTGAAAAAGAGAGAAAGGTATCTGAAAGCATGTGGTGTTAAAACATTTAACAAGAGAGATACAGTACCTATTTTCAGCATTTGAAATAATGTGCTTGAGCTAAACCAATCTCTGTATAATTTGTAGCTATTGTTATTCAAGTATATTTTGGTTTAAATAACTATCATTGAGGTGATAGTGCTGAGGGAACAGTTTACAAAAAATATGTTGCCTTAAATATTCCCAAAGTTAGCAAAATGCCTTAATGCTTCACTGCCAAAGCATGAACAAGATGGATTTCATTAACATACCTGTTTTTAGAAAAATAACCTTGTAGAAGAACATGATCTTCCAAAGAAAGAATGTTAGACAGGGTTCTCTAGAGAACAAAAACCTGGACACTAATAATTTATATATATATATATATATATATATATATATATATATATATATATATATTTAAAGAGATAGAAAGATATCTACAAAAGATATTTAATTAATCTATTAAGCAGTATGAATGGCTCAGTGAAACTCATTTGCTTGAGATGACTAATACAATGGCAGCCCTTGAGTCTTGAGAGCTGCTGGGTAATCCTCTGCAGAGCAATTCAGGCTTTCTGGCCACAGGCAGGAAACAGTAAGGCAGATGTTGGCGATAGTTCCAAACTCAAGAGATAGATATTCCAGTAGTGTGGCGAAGCCGGGTTGAAGGCACCTCACCTTGCAGTGACACAGTTCTATGGATGAGGGATCCCTCAGACAGTGGAGCTTGCAAATTGAGGCACAGAACAAGCAAGGTAGCTGACTGCCCATTGGTCCAATGATCCAAGAGCAAGAGGGAGAAAGGCAAGTTTCATGGAGTCATTTGTAGCTCCACCCTTCAATTAATTTCACATGTGTTCATTGGCCAGGTTATCACAACAAACCTACTGATTTTCATTGGCTATGTTGACACCAGAAACCTACCTATCACAGAAAGGTTATGGAATATTATATTATAAACAGCTAATGAAAATGCCTCTGGTCATACAACTTATCAAGTCCTGTGACTATGCTCTTCCAAATATCTCTTACACTTTTTGTTTCAGTACCCACTTTTATCAGTTGAATTCTGTCATTCTTTATCCACTGCCTGCATTTTTGTATCGGAATATGTACCAGTATCTTGCCTAGAAAGTGTCTAATTTTTAGGCCCTCAGCTTGCTTTAGTCTGGCCAGAGGTAGCTTTTAGGTATAACTCTTCGCAACTCTTCTTCCCTATGTAATGCTTCTAGCCATTCCCCAAATTAATCTTAAGTATCCATCACTTCATGTCTTTTTTCCTATTTTCACTTCCTGAGAAAGTTAAGTGGGAATTACTAGGAGGGACTAGTGGAGAAGGTAACGAATTTAGCCAATTTTTAAATTCTGTCTTCCCCCTTAAGGTAAGTAGCCATAGACAATATGTTATTTGTTTTTGTTTTAATCCCATGAGCCCTTGTTTTCTCAGGAGGACAATTGTGAGGATTGTGAGAATATACAGTAAGTGGTACATTTAAGAACTCATTTTACACTGTAAACTCGCTTAAGAAGTAGCAGCTACATCTACTCACTTACCCACTATCTCATTATCCAACATTTACCTTCATGACAATAGTTGCAATACAATTTTTGAATAATTAATGACTTATAAGGCACAGTATGAAACACAGGCAAGATAAGAGTAACACTGGCATTAAAGGTTATGGTAATTTGTACACTTGATTGGCCATGATTCTCAGTGGTTTGCTAGCTATGTAATTATGTAATTTGACATTTATGTAGATAATTGTGTTATTGAGTAGATATGTAATGCTGCCGACACCCTTCCTTATATTATCTAGGGTAGGCCTCCTCCATTTTTCACATAGTGCCAATTTTCAAATAATTATCTGGTATTTAAAACTCAACCATGTTCATAAATGAGGAGTGGATGTGTTATTTTTAGGTACTGTTTAGGTTCTGATTCATGGCCACCTTATGTAGACCAGCACGAAACAGTGACTTATCCTATCCCATCCTCATTATTGCATTTGTGTTTGAGCCCATTGTTGCAGGCAGTATGTCAATCCATGTGTTTGACTCTCTTCCTCATAATTGCTGTGCTTTTTGCTATGCATGAGTTCACTTTTCATAGAATGGTCTCATCTGATAATATGTTCAAACTTCATGAGACAACTCTCCAACCCTCCTTTCAAAGGAACATTCTTTCTGTAATTCTTCCAAGAACAAACATGTTGGATCTTCTAGCTGTCCATGGAACCTTCACTATTCTTTACTAGCATCATAATTCAAATTTCTTCATTCAACTTTGGTCTTCTTCAGTTATTGTGCAACTTTCACATGCAGATAAGGGTTTGAAAATACCATGGGTTGGGTCACAAGCACTTTATTTCTCAAAGTTATGTCCTTGTTCTTCAATACTCTAAAGAGGAATTTACAGCAGATTTATGTGTCCTTTGATTTCTTGACTGCTACTTCTATGAGTATTTATTTATTTTATTTTATAAAATTTATTGAAATGACACTTTCTCCATAAAATAAGCCTCACTTCCTTTGTGTCTCCATACCACTTTGTTGGCATCTTTATTTTTGATATTTCTAAAACATCTCTAGGCAACTCTACTATTTTAGTCCCATCATAGAATGCTTGGTGTGGTACTGTTGATCAAGTGGAATTTCTCTCTCCTGAGAAATATCTGAATTTAAACTCTAGCTCCTCTGCTTACTAGATGTGAGACTTGGGATGAGAAGCACCACTTTTATTCTATTTATTCACCAGCATAACATAACTAAGAATAGTAGTAGCTTACTTATGAAGGTTTGGGTAATATCTGTTAATGTCAGACCCTGTGTGACATAGCAAAGTCTTAATAAATGCAGTGTAAAATTGATTATGAGCATTATTTTAAGAATGGCAAGTAAGTTGTGTCACCTTTATTCACTCCCTGCTGTTGTCACACAGTGTGTAACACATTCTAACTATTCAAAATAGAGTAATAATAACTAAAACTAACAAGATCAAGATGTTAATCTTCTGGATTTGCACAAAAGATAATTGTTGGATTAGGGATTTCAAAGGGAACTTAATATATATATATATATACTATATTTTATACCTCAAAATATAGGTCAGAGACACTATCCTATGATTAGTATATGCTTAAAAGATATTTAGTAAATAAAGGAATGTTACTATAGTGTATGAACATGTTGTTTGTTCTAGTTCTAAACAGCAGGAATTTATTTTTCAAGAGCAATACTCTGAGACAAGAAGCATCAAAGAAAAGAAACTATTTTTCCCATAGTAAAAGATTTCTCAGTTAGATACCTTTATGGTGAATCAGACAATATATTTGCTATATTTTTCATCATTAAACTATAAGTCATAAAGCTGTACTTTAAAAAATCTGTTTGACTCTTGGATAATAGATATAAAATTATGATAGTTACACTCTGAATATGAAATAACTTAGAGACCTTGAAGATTATTATTTGAAAATTGGCACTATGTGGAAAACAGAGAGTGGGAATGGCTTGTTAAACAATAACCTTCATAGTATCCTCAATTTGTTGGTGACATGGATTATAAAACTCCAGACATCACAAGTGTGTGTTTAAATGAATATTTGTGCTTTGTAAGAGTTCATTAATTAATGTTTTATTTTTGCATGGATCTTAAAAGACTAGAAAAGTTGTGAAATAACATACACATACATATAGGATATTTGAATCCATTTCTCAAACCAGCCTTGACACAACATGAAAACTATTGTCATTTTTGGATTCCTAAGTACATTCATGTTCACAAGAGTACTATATTTTCATTCATTAATGCCTCTAAAATGTATATTAAAATCTACCACATGCTAGATTACAGAGGCCCTGAGAATTAAACAAAAACATTTATGATCTAAAAACTAGTGAGTAAGACAGAAAAACAGACTATGAACTTTTCATATGTAAAACTCAAGAAGGTATTTATTGCAGATGCATACTTGAATTTACTAAAGACAGAAGTGGTAGTTGTAGACATTGGTGGGTGAGGTTCTTCAGGAATATTACAGGGGGGAGGGACACACTCACTTAAATCGATGATCATTGGAAAGGTTTTGAAATGACTGAGAAAGAACAATTTGAGAAGTTAGAGAAATATCAAATTATAATGGTGAAAAGATATTTTCATAGAATTAACACTGTTCCTATCAATAGCAGCAGAGATAATACAAATAACAAAAACTGCCCAGAAAAATATTAATGACTCTTCTATTTTCACTGGAATTATGTATAAACTTACCAATGCTATATTCAGATAAAGTCAATAACATGGTCTCCGTCTATTCTAAAACAAAAATTTCCCTATTTTTTCAACACCTACTAATCAGAAATAGCCATTACACTACAAAAATTCCCCGCACTTTCCTGCCTCTGTGACTTTATTCATTTACTTTCAAATGGAATTACTTCAACCTGGATAAACTATACCTGTCCACATTCTAGCTAGGCCTCTCAGCCTATAACTTCTATGAAATGTCTCCTTTCCCATTTCTAAAATATTATATCTCCTTTTTTTAGCTCATGAGGCACAACCCAAATGAGAAGAAAGATCGGCTAATATTTATTAGTAAGCTAAGCTTATCATGTAGAAACTACAAATTAAATGTAAACAGAAATGAAAAAGCAGTCGTTGGAAATATACTTTGGTGATAGAAATGAAGCTGAAGAACACATGATGGGATTTTACAAGTCCAAAAGTATCCATTGAAAATATGTTTTCCCCCAGGATAACAAATGGTAACCATTCATATGGACTTTTGCAGCTAGAGGACTCACAGATCAAATTGACTACATCTGAAATATTAGACAATGGAGGTCACTATTAGTAGCCAAAAAATACAAGTGTCTAACTGTGAAACAGACTATTGATTGCACACATGCAAGTTCAAAATTTAAGTTGAGGAAAAGTAAAGCACACCCTTGAAAGCCAAAATATGGACTTAAGCACACCCCACCCGAATTTTATGAACATTTCAAGCTTTCTTTGCTCATTGAAAACTAATTATAGAAGGCCAGGTGAGCTGTGGAATGACATTAGGAACACCATACATGAGGAAAGCAAGAGATCATTAAAGAGACAGGAGAATAAATGATCAAAGTGGGTGTCACAAGACCCTGAAAATTGCTCTCGATGCTAGAATACCTGAAACAAGTGAAAGAAATAATTATGTCAAAGAGTTGAACTAGAAATTTCAAAGGGAAACTTACACAGACAAATCAAAGTAGTACAAGGAAATATGTAAGCTGAAATAACGGAAGAAAAAAATCAAGACTTGACTTGCAATATTGACAGATTCTATGGGGAAATGATGAATAATACAAGAAGGGTCAAAAGCAGATGGAAAGGATAAAGGGTCACTGTGCCCAAATCATCTCGCTTAATTACAAGCATTTCAAATAGTATATGACCAATGGTACTAATGAACAAAGGCCAAATTCTATTGAAAGCATTGCTGGTGTTTCGGTTGTTATATGCCATTGAATAATTTCTGACTCATAAAAAACCTTCTCACAACAGAATGAAACATTGCCCTGTCTTTCATAATCCTCACAATTGTTCCTATGCCTGTGTCCATTTTTGCAGTCACTGTGTCAACCCAACTTATTGAGGACCTTTCTCTTTTGGGTTGTCCCTCCACATTATCAAGAATGATGTCCTTCTCTGGCTACTAGGCTTTCAAGACAACATGCACAAATTAATAAGACTACACTTTGCCATATTTGCCTCTGAGGAGCATTCTGGAGACATTTTTCCCAAGACTGATCTCTTTGCCCTTTTAGTACTCTGTATATTTTTATATGTTCTTCTCCAGTAACACTTCTCCAGTGCCAATCAAATGCATAGATTTTTCTTCTGTCATGCATATACAATATCCAATTTTCACCTGTATATGAGACAGCAAAACGTTTGAGTCATGTTCACCTTAGGCCTGAATGTAATATCCTTGCTTTCCAATACTCTATAGAGGTCTTGAGCTGAAGATTTACATAATTGTAGTTGGAGCATGGCTAGGATTTGTATACAAATGAAAAGTTCAGGTATACACATTTAAGGTCAACATGGTCATCGGCATGTAGGTGCATGTGGACAGACAATCCAGGAGACATCCTTGATAAAGAATGTAATATTGGAGTTTGTTTGGTCTCTGTTTTTTGCTTTGTAGATTAAATTTTTGCAGCAACTGGTTTTTCAGATAATGTTGTTTCCACAATGTTACTTAACAAATTTTTAAAAAATCTGAGTAAATACAACCAGTCGTGTATTTCAAATTTGAGTATGAGTAAAAAGAAAGGACACAGCTCAGTTCTTTGCTACATGCCTGAATGAAGTGTACTCCTCTGCATTCCTTTTTCTCAATGATTTCATTGGGAGTTCTTACAGCTCTTATAACATTCAATGCATCATTTGTATCAAGTATATTTGTACATATAGTGCCACATTCATTTCCAAATATTTTCTACTTAAGCCCATGGTATGAACTCCTCTTTCCCCCACCTTTTTAAAATAAACCTTTTATTGGGGACTCATACAGCTTCCATCATGATCCATATGTACATCAATTGTATGCAGACCACATTTGCATACGTGTTGCCACCATCACTCTCAAAACATCCTCCCTCCACTTAGGCCCCCAGTACCAGATCCTCATATTTCCTTTCCCTACCCCGTCCCCACAAACCTTTAACAATTTACAAATTGCCTTTACTTTTCCATATTGTACACTGTCTAATGTGTCCCTTCACTCACTTCCCTGTTTTCGTACCCCAGAGAGGAGGCTATATGCTGATCCCTGAAATTGGTTCCCCCTTTCTATTCTACCATCCTTCCAACCTCCAAGTATTACCACTCCCACCACTAGTCCTGAGGGAACATATATCCTAAATTCCTTATGTTCCCAACTCCCGTGTATATCCCCTGGTCTAGCTGGATTTTTCTGGTAGAATTGGATTCATGATAGTGGGTGGTAGGAAACATTTGAGAACTAGAGGAAAGTTGCATATGTCATTGTTACTACACTGTACTTCTCCTCCTTGCAACCCCTCTGTAAGAGGATGTTACTTCACCTATTGATGGGCTTTGAGTCCCCAATATGTACTCTCCCTTATTTATAATGATATAATTCTTAGTTCTTTGATGCCTGATACCGGATCTCTTGGACACCTCGTGATCACCCAGACTGGTGTGCTTCTTCCATGTGGGCTTTGTTGCTTCTGAGCTGGATGGCTCCTTGTTTACTCAAGCCTTTAAAACCCCAGTCACTGTATCTTTTGAAATCAGGGCAGCATCAGCTTTCTTCACCACACTTTCCTGATATGATCACTGGTGACAAATGTATGCATAAGCAAAAGTGGTGAAGAAAACTGATGCTGCCCTCTGCTTTCTTACAGATTCATTCCGTGTGCTTCTCATTTCTCTGTGTCTCTGTTCATTTATAACAACCCCTAAAGCAATGTGCCTTTTGTTCTTTTGACGGATGTTTCCATGAACATTACTTGTGGATCCAAAAAAGACAAATCCTTGAAAATTTCACATTTTATCCATTTTACCATGATGTTACCTATTGGACCAGTTATGAAAATTTTTATCATCGTTACACTGGGTTGTAATCATACAGAAGGCTGCAACTCTAAATTTTCATCAGCAAGTGCTTCAGGTACTCTTCACCTCGAGCAAACAAGGTTGTTTCATCTGCATATCGCAGGTTGCTAAGTCTTCCTCCAGTCCTTATATATATCCCGTCTGAATTTTAAGAACATCTCAACTGAAGGCATTAGTGAAAACGAGGCTCCAAGAATTACCACAGTATCCAATGAAATGTTTCATTGAGTTAATGAATAACGCAAAGCATTCCTTCAAAAATGCCCATAAATTTGAAAAATAGCTGTCAGGCCAACAGAGTTGAAGAGATCCATAATTGTACTCATTCAAATGAAAGGTGTCGCAAAAGATTGTTCAAATTACAGAACAATATAATTAATATCATGGACAAGTAAATTTTTGGTGAACATCAAAAATTGTTGCTTTTGTACATTGACTGGGAGTTGCCAGAAATTTGGGCCAGCTTCAGAAGAGGACATAGGAAAAGGGATATCATTGCTGATATAAGATAAAACTTCGTTAAAAAAGAAAATGCCAGAAATATGTTAACTTGTGCTTTCTGACTATGCAAAAGCATTGGGCTGTGTGCAGTAAGTACTACGAATGATGGTCAACATTGAGTAGAATGGAAATATCAGAACATTTGCTTGTGGGCTTATGGAACCTTACATGTTCAAGAGGCATTCATCTGAAAAGAACAACTGGATACTGCATGGTCTGAAATAAGAAAAGGTGTGTGTCAGGATTGTAACCTTTCACCATAATGATTTCATTTGTATCCTTAGTAGATAATGTGAGAAACTGGACTATATGAAGAACATGAGATAAGAATGGGGGAAAGGCTTACTAACAACCTTCAATATGAAGATGTCACAGCCTTGTTTGCTTAAAGTGAGGAGGATTTCAAAATATTTGTTGAGTATCACCAAGGATGGTAGTTTCAATATGGATTACAACTCAATGTGAGAATAGTGCTCTGAACAACTGAATCAATATAGAACCTCATTAGAGATGGCGAGAAGGTTGAAATGGTCAAGGAATTTCATTTTGATGACTCTACAATCAATGCTCATGGAAACAACAGTCAAGAAATCCAAGCAATACAATCCACTGGGCAAATCTCCTGCACAAAACCTCTTTAAAGTGTTGAAGAATTGAGATCAGTGCCATTGAGCCGGTCTCCGAAGTCTTTGGGCACATTGAATTGACTCCACTACCCTCAATTCCCTGCCTGCCAGGTCTTTTCCTTCAGGCTCACACTATTATCTCTGCGCTGTAAGGTACAGCTGCAGGAATCTGGTGACTCCTGTTGACTGCAGAATGGGAAACTCTGTCTGTCCTACGCCATCTCCAAGATTGACAGGGGATAAGAGTTGTGATCCTCAGAGCTTTCAGTGAATGCTTCTCAGAAATAAATGATCAGACTTATTTCTTTGTCTCCTTTAGTTTGGAAAACTGTTTAATAATCATTGTTGTTGTTATTAGTGTTAGGTACTCTCTTACGTTGAGTTTTGTAGTGATGTGAAACTAAATATATATATATATATATATATAACTAATTATATATACGATATAAATATATATGAAAGGGAGCTACAAAAACAAAGTGTTAAAGAGCAAGGATGTCACTTTGAGGGAGAAGGTGCACCTGACTGAAGCCCTGGTGTTTTCAATCTCCTCATGAGGTTGTGCAAATTGGACATTGAATAGTCAAGATGAAAAAGAATACGTGCATATGAATGATAGTGTGAGAGAAGAATATAGAAAGTACCATGGACAATATGAACAATCAGCAAATCTGCCTTGGAAAAAGTACCCGCAGAATGCCTGTTAGATGAAAGAATGGAAAGACTCTGTGCCTCTTATTTTAAAGATGTTATTAGAAGAGATATGTGTCTGAAAAATGATTGTATACTTGGGAATTAAGAAGAACAATGAAAAGGGGAATGACCATCAAAGAAATGAATTGACACAGTGAGTGCAGCAATGGGCTCCAGTAGAATAGTTCTGGTTATAAGGTAATGTTCCATACTGTACATAGAGTACCAATGATTTGCAAACAATTCATTAGCAGCTATCAACCAAAGTAACAAAGCATCTTTTGATAATAGTTTTGCTATATTTTGGATATCACGTTCAATAACATTTTCCTGAATTCCTATATTATTATATGTTAATAAAATAAAAGTAATTTTCATATCTTCTCTATGTTCTTCCAGGACAGAAGATGTCATATTACTGTTTCAAATTTCAGGACAATGATGTGCATAATATAATCATTTCATAAATATTTGTTTGTGGATGAATAAATAGATGGTCATTTGTTAACTATTGCATTCTTAGATAATAGCATAAAGACTAACACTTAGAACAATATAATTAATACCATAGGTAAGTAAAATTTTGCTGAACATTGTTCAACAATGGTTACAGCTAGTTGCCAGAAATTCAGGCCAGATTCAGAAGAGGACTTTGCAAGAAGGATATCATTGCTGAGATCACATAAAACTTGGATAAAAGCTGAGACTATTAGAAATATTTTAACTTGTGTCTCTTAAATTATTTCTTAAATTTAAAACATATTGAGTGAGATATTTTCCAAATATTTAACCATCAAATGATATTTCTCATTATTTCAAATCCAATATATATGTTATATTCATGAGAAAATTTTAGGTCATATATGATGTTTTGAATTATGCTTTGATGCTTTATATCATGAGTATTGAGTATTAAATGAATGGTTAATCCTTATGTGGTAATCCCGATATACTAAAAAAAGTCATATAAAAAATGTCAAGAATAAAGTACAGTGCTCTGTGACCTAATGGCTGGGCTCAGAATGACTATGTCGTTGGGCAGAGCTTAGTTCAAAGAACCAATGATAATTTTCAAGAAAGGGTAGTAAACCATTATTGCTTTTAAGATGAAGAATTGTACACATGTTTTTCTGCTTACATTAATTGAATTCTGCTCATTTCTTTCTTTCTTTAAGGTATAGAACTTAACATTCTATGGTACAAGAAATTCTTATCACTGATCATTTGCTATACATCTGGCTGAACACATTTACTTAAAGCAACATTGGGAGAAGACCTATGTCTGCTCCAAAGGAGAAAAACATGGAAGTTATTGCAGAATGAAATCACCATGGAATTTGAGGTTGAGGCTCAAATCTTACTAGTTTGCATTTTTATTTAACGAATTTGAAATGATAGTTCAATAATACTATTATGAAAATCTATCATCCTAGAAAGAATTGAAGCTAATATTTTGTAAAATTAAAATGAATATTTGAAAATAGACATGTAATATTAATTGGGGAAATGAAATATTGTTCATTTTAGATTATATACAGTACAGAAATACCTCAAATTACTTTATTTAATGTACAGGAGATATTATGAAAGGTAGGATGAATCATGAATTTTAAGAACTCTCACAAATATTTTATTTTCCAAAACCTGGTACAGAAATCTGAAATTAGACATATACATTGGCGTTTTCTTGACAGATTCATAACCCTATGGTTTTCCAAACTTTAATGTTCAATAACATTTCATTAGTATACTCCAGTGTATTTATTGCCATGCATTATTAATACAGATATGTGCCTAAGAGATGTACAGTTTGTAATTATTTTTCCTTTCCAAACATAATAGCTTCACATTGGGCTTGTTCAGCTATGATATTTCATCTCTAAATGTTCCTTCAAACTTCTGAAGCTGTGACAGGAATTTGGATTTGAACAGAAAAGCTGTCAAGAAGGTGCTGTGGTACTATCCATCACATTTTTAATCTGGCCCCTACTTAGATGCTGGGGAAGCTGGCTGTCCAAGACGCTAAACAAAGATTACAATTATGCCTTCTGTTCTTACATATCAAAGTAGCACTGTTATACCAAATTAAATAGGCCTGTATTACACTCTATTAATTTCTTATTAGTTCTCTGCTATGCAAAATTTGCCCATGGTGTCACTATGGTTTAGACATGCAACCTTGATTCCAACTTCAAAAAAATGGAATCTGTCACTTCTAATAATTTTCCAGGAGATTCTACAAATGCAAATGCTTTTTCATCTTGTCATCCTTTTATGTCTTTAATGAGTTTGCTCACTAACAGTGCAAAACTTTAATTTAACTTTCCAAAATATTAACAGCTATTATAATTGAGCAACTCTAGGAGTACACTAATTAAAGTGTAATAAAGAGTAATTTATAATACCTGAAACACCTGTCTTTAAAATCCCATCAATATTTAACTACATACCAAAACGAATAATCAAAGGCTATAAAGAACTCAACCTTCCATATCCCAATTCCATAATTTGGGATAAACCATCAAAAGGCATTCAGTGATTTTTAGAAACAAGTTAATGTTGTGGACTTGACAAGGCAATTATGTAAGGATTTTCAAGTTAAAATTTGTCATAGAAAAAAGTTAATTCTTGGGAATACGTTCCAAGATCAATCTGGCAAGGAAGTTGCATTTATGATTAGAATATTCTCTCAAATAAGCAAATCTTTAAATTACATATGTTGATTTTTTGCCACTATTGATAATTTTATTGTACAATTACAGTCCACTCCATTTATCACTCCTTACAATTTTTAATTTGTATCTTATAAAATCCACTAAAATTTGGATAAGGCAAGTAGGGAAAACATTGCTTATTTTGGTAAACTTAACATCTAATCCTTCAACTTGAAAAATATGGACTCAGAATTTCTAAATGTGAGCTGTAACGTTTTTAAAATTTCCTTAAAATTAAATAGAATGGTTCTGATTTCAATATTGTACCAATTGTTCCTTTACTTTGCACACATCACTGTAGTTAATTTGTTTAACAGTATTAGTATAACATAAATTTTAAAATAAATTCTGTGAAACTTATCTGGTATTCCAAAAGCCTATTTTCAAGGAGTCTAAAGCCTTAGGAGTTTGCTCAGGGAAGTAATGCTATACAAGCAAGTCTGCCAAGCCACAACTGCTTCAATATTCCAAGACTTGGCATTCACATTTAACTGTGAATCTCGGGTACTACAAACTGCATTTTATAATGACATGATAATTTTTCTCAATATATTAAGCACAAAACACATTATTTATTTCAATTTATTCTGTTAGTTACCGTCTTAGGGCAACTGAATTTCAGAAAGAAAGCTCCATCATTCCCTCAGTGTTTATTGCGAGACTGGCTGACTATCAATCTAAATCATGATATGTAACAGTTTCAAAGTAAGTGCACATCTTCATCTATAATATTAAACCCCTATAACAGAACTTATGATGAGATTTTTACAGCTAGAAAGACAATAATAGTAAGTAGATACCAAATGGTTATTAAATCCTTTATGTGTATTATCTCATTTAATTCTTGAAATAACTTTATTAATCTCACGTGATGTATAAGGAAATTAATGCAAGGGATATCTAATAATCTGCCTGAAATTGCATAATGTCCAAGTAGCAGACTTAAGAATCTAACTCTTGTCTTACTCTTGAGATTCCACTGCCTCTCAATAGTAATCAGAATGGAGCAACAACACATTTTAAAAGATATATATTGCTGCTGGAAATATCACAATGACATAAATCCATGATCTTGTATATAAAATTGTAAATACAGTAATCTGAAAATATAAAATATATTCACTGTATATATATTACATTCCAATACAAAATAAACCACATGTTTTTTTTCATTTGATTTCCAGCTCTCAATTGATCAAATCCATGCTCAAATCAATAAAGAAGTATCTCTCAGAGAATCTCCCACCCATTTATTATTTGGAGGACCAGAATGAATTCAAGTAAGATTAAACTACATTATAATTAAAAGAACATTATGACAAGGAATATTTATTCTTTACAAATGAAACTTATAGGGCTGAGCCCTGGTGGCATAGTGGTTGTGCGTGGGACTGTGGACCATTGGGTTGGAGGTACAAATCCAGCAGCAAGGCTGGGCCTCCTACTCCCACCACCAGAGGGCAGGGATGCCCCCCCCCCAAAAAAACTAATGGAACTTATTTTGAGGTATCTTTCTATTTTATATTAACAAGAGTATTATATTATTCAAGAATAACCAAGTTTTCAATATTCAAATAGAAATATACCAACACTTGAATTAAAACTATCAAAGTTGTAGAGTAACATTTACATAATGATTTCCTCTTTCTATATCCTGTATTTGAGCTTAATATATGCTAATGAATTTTATCAACAATAGTTTAGCTGTGTTAAATAATAATTAAACAAGGTATAATTTTAGTTTGCCTATGATTTTTCCTTTTATTTTCTGAACACTTTAATGATAGATTGTAAATATATATTTGGAGCATTTAAAATGATATGCATCAGTTTGGGTCTATTTTGGGGGTTGGGGAATTTTATTTCTATATAAGGAACAGGAAAATCAATGCAAAAATTAACTTTTGGTCTTTTTATGATATGCTTTATCTAGAAAATAATGTTCTATTTAAAATTACTTGTTGCCATGGGGAAGAAGGTAGAAATTATTAGAAGTGCTGTGATTGGGGACAGCAAGACATTTTGTAAACAAGGGGAGCTGGGAATGTAGACGTTCATAATGATTAGAGAAATTGAATAGTGAGGGCAAAAATATTGTGAGTACGGCAAATGGTCTGGCATATAGCTTACATAGCTATGGGATATCATGTACACATGTCCATATGTCAGTAATGATTGACTAGAGAAACAAACTCATAGACAATAATATGTGTATAAGAAAAAAATTGATATACAAGAGCCACTGAATGTTGGGGAAATATCCCAATCTAGTCCATATGAAATTGATATGTCATATATTAAGCTATTTTTGCAATACCAACCTATAAGTTCCTCTTCAGACTCACAGAACACATGCAATGATGCTCAAAGAAGGATATCACAGACCAGTGGGTAGAAAATCTTGAGACTGCAGTGGTGGTATAAGAATGTTAGCGCTGGCGTGGGTCTACATGTAGCTCCTGCAGCACCAGGATGATGGTTGAATTGGCATAGCTCCTTCAGCCTCTTCATCAGTAAAGTCACAGGGAGTGAGTCTGTATCTCATCTCCAGTGTGCCACTTATCTTCTTAACACACCCCCTTATGAGCTCGTTAAGCTGCAACCTGATTGACAGGCTAAACGCCACCCTGTCATTCTCAACAATCTCATATTGACAACAGACCAGGTAACTACAGTCCATATGGAGAAATTCTATTTAGAAAATTGAATATAGATTATCTTACTATTTTCTAGCAAAAGCATCAATAATCTCAATAGTGAATGTGCAATCCCCCCCCACACACACATATATCTCTGCATTTGAGGATTTATTCTGTTAAAAAAAAAGTTATAACTCAGAGCATTAACTGATCCAATAACAACATCTAATAGTGGTGAGAAATCTTGAGTAATTGTCGGCAGATTTAGGGAGAGGCAGAAGGGAAGCAGTGTGGAAATGAAATTAAGAAAACTGTTTTGGAAGACAGAAAGAAGTCTGAGAAGATAGCAAGAACCACTGACCTTAAGGAATACATTCAGCCACCAAGAAGTTGTTAACTATTAAGAAAGAGCAAATACAGTTTTTTTAAAATGGTATTTTAAATTAAATTCCAAATTGTATTTTATTGTGCAATAACCTCATTATTTTATTTGAAACTTCCCATATAAATATATTTGCAAAATATTCTGTAAGTAATTGTTGTTTTTAATGTTACCAGGACAGTTCCTACTCATTGCACCCCCGTATATTATCACACAAAGACTGCCTGGTCTTCTCAATGATCAGAATTGTTCTTGTGTTTGAATCCATTGTTGCAGCCATGGTATCAGTCCATCTTGTGAAGGGTTTTTCACTCCTGACAAAAACCCAAATTGCATGAGACAAAGCTTCTCCACCCTTGCCCCTAAGGAATATTCTGGCTGTACTCCCTCTAGTATTTGGTTGTTCATTTGTTCACTATTCTTCTCCAGCATCAAAATTCAAATGCATCCATTCTTCTGCATTCCTTATCCAATGTTCAACTTTCACATTCATATGGGACAATTGAAAAGACTGTGGCTTGGGTAAATTGAGTCTTAGTTCTCATACAAGCATCCTTTATTTTAGCACTCTAAAGATTTGCCTGATGCAATTAGTCTTTGGGCATCTTGACTGCTGCTTCAATGAGCATTGATTGTGGATTCCAGAAAGACAAAATTCCTGACAACTTCAATCTTTTCTCCATTTATCATAATGTTACCCTCAGGTTCAATTGTGAGGATTTTGGACTTCACATCAGTTGTCACCCATATTTTGGGATTAGACATGTCCCTATACATTTCAATTTGTTCTTGGCTATTGTAAATGATGCTTCCTTCCCAATCTCCTTTTCCATGTTCTGCTCATATGAATACAGAAAGTCAACCGACTTCTGTTTGTGAATCTTGTATCCTGCCACTCTCCCACATCCCTCTATCTGTGTCCGTACTCCAGTTGTGGAGTTTTGGGGATTTTTAATGTACAGAATCATGTCATCAGCAAATAAAGACAATTTCACCTTCTCCTTTCCCATTTGGATACCTCTGATGCCTTTCCATTGACTTATGTTATTAGCTTGAATCTCCAGTACAAAATTGAATATCAGGGGGGATACGGTGCATCCTGGTCGTGTCCCCTGTTTCAGGTGGATTGATTTAGTCTTTTCTCCATTGACTATGATATTAGCTGTCGAATTCTCATAGATAGCTTGCATTTACTTGAGGAACTGCCCTTCCATTCCTGTCCTCCTGAGCAGCTTAATTAGGAATGGGTGCTGCATGTCGTCAAATGTTTTTTCTTCATCTATAGATATTATCATGTGGTTATTTATTATACTTTTCCTTATCAATGTGGTGTATAATATTAAACCATCTCTGCATCTTGATGGATGATGCATTTTATATACATTTGTATTCTATTGGCCAATATCTTGTTGAAGATCTTTGCATTAAGTTCCTTAGAGATATTGATCTATAGTTCTCTATTCCTTTGAGATCCTTTCCCTGTTTGGGTATCAGAATTAGACTGGCTTTGTTAAGTGACTTTGCAATCCTTTTCTACTCTCTGAAATACTTCGTGGAGGATCATTTTCAGCTACACTCTGAATGCTTTGTAGAATTCTCCAGTGAAGCCATCTGGTCTGGGACCTTTTTGAGTTGGTAGCTTCTTGATAACCATATCTATTTCTTCTTTTGCTATGAGTTTGTTTAGGTTCTATCTGGGTTAGTCAAGGGAGAGGTTATTTTCTCAGGTATTTGTCCATCTCTTACACATTGGTAAAGTTATCAGAGTACAGACTTTCATAGTACTTTGTGATTATCCCTTTAACATTAGTGTCTGTTGTGATTACCCCCCGTTTTATTCCTCATCCTGTCTATTGTGTTGTTCTTTCCTTTCTTTAGTTAGATTTGACAGAGGTCTGTTGATTCTGCTGATTCATTCAAAGAACCAACTTTTTGCTGCATTAATCATCTGCATTGTTCAACTCTGCTCTGATTTTTATTTTTTCTTTTCTTTTCCTGTTGGAGAGATTGTTCTTTTGACTCTGTTCTAATCACTGGAGGGTTTGTGAGAGTGTATCCATAAAAAGTCTCTCTTCCTTTTTCATATATGCTCCTATTAGAATCAAGCTATCTTTCATGATTGCTTTCACGTTATCCCATATGTATTGCTATGAAGTATTCTCATTCCCATTAACTTCTAGAAATGTATTGATCTCCCCCCCTAATCTGGGTCAGTACCCACCCATGTCACAGAAGGTCATTATCCATCTTTAGAAAAGAGTTAAAAGATGTAAATTTATAATAATAAACTATGAAAATAGACCCTCAAAATAAAGCATTAGTCTCACAACCATTTTCCCCTATTATTAACATCGCACATTAGTATAGTGCATATGTCTCCATTTATGATCGAATATTTTACATTAATGGTCTATAGTGGTGCAGTTGGTTAACTGAAAACTTCATGTTTTTAATCTACCAATTGTTCCATGGGAGAAAAATGTACCAATCTGCTCCTGTGAAAAGGTACAGCCTTGAAAATCCTAAGGAGAAAATTTTCTCTGTCTTATAGATCCACATTTGAATTTTTGGGCTGGCAAAGAATATTGAATGTGGCATGAAGGCCATGTAAATGAATATGTCTTAAAAGAAGCACACCCAGCATATTCCTTTGGGGAAAGGATGGTGAGACTCCCTCTCACACACTTTGGACATGTTACCAGGAGGGACATCATGCTTGGTAAAGTAACAGACAGTTGAAAAGAGGAAGACCCTCAACAAAATGGATTGACAGAGTGACTGCATGAATGAACTCAAACATAAGAATAATTAAGATGTTGTGGCAAGACCAGGCAATATTTATTTCTGTGAACATATAGCCAGTATATGTCAGAACTAACTGCCTAGGGTTAGTGCAAGTTGGAATAACATATTGTTGTTGTTGTTGTTGTTGATGGATTATTACTAAGTTCATTAATATTTCCTTCATTTTTTAGCTTTCCTCTAATCTACTTTGTTTCATTTCAGCTTCCCATAAAGGATACTACATGGCCTTTAATAACCATTTGCCCCGAGGTTCCTCTCAATATTTTCTTTTGGATTACCTTGATGGGAAGGCATTTTAGATATCTTGTAGAGTGTATTTTAATTGGACTTTTCCCTTCTTTTTGATGGCATTGATGGTCAAATATCATGAGGAATATATGAATTTTGATTTTTCTAATGTTAATGCATGGTTCTGCTGGTGGACCATGTTCATTGCATTTAACTCTAAAGCCATTTTCATTACATTTTGTCAAGGTTGAATACTGTCAGCATGACTTAGCACCAGTCATACTTACTGTGATCCATGATCAAAGAAGAATTTGTCTGGGTTTTTTGTTGTTGTTGTTGTTGAAACGAATTCATTTGCTGCCTTTTTATGCTCCTTTAAAGGGTAGTCTTATGAACTTTACATTTAGTCTACATTACTTGAGTAGTGAGTATCTATGAGGAACTTCAAAAGTTCATGAACAAAGGGAATTTTTGAAATTCCCTTGTAACAGTATTATTTGGAATTTGTTATCTGTTTCCCCATTATATTTATTCATTCATTCATTTAAACACTTATTTGAATAAGTAATAATACATAGAAGTTGATTGTGTACTCCAGGTTGCAATTAATTAATATTTTCATGATTTTCTTGATTAAAGTATATCGGTTTCAGGCACAAGGAGTTATTTTCATTGGCTCTCCTGTCAACTTGTATCCATTACTATGTGGATTTTTCAGCATGTTTGTCTTTTTCCATTTATACATCCCCATTCTAGCAGTAAGAAACTTAATTTCTCAACATCCATTTATTCGATTGTTCATAATTCTAGTATACGTACATATATACTACATACGTAGTATATGTGATACACATAACAGTATCAACATTGCTAATATATGAAGGTATGGGAAATAGTTTTACCAATTAGAGTACAGAGTACAGAGCTTGCACACACTTTATTTTATTGCAGACTCTTCACTTCAT
Source organism: Nesogale talazaci (assembly GCA_004026705.1). Taxonomy (NCBI): domain Eukaryota; kingdom Metazoa; phylum Chordata; class Mammalia; order Afrosoricida; family Tenrecidae; genus Nesogale; species Nesogale talazaci. The sequence goes on along the minus strand of PVJH01016093.1, from coordinate 7,141 downwards.
TGCAGCAACTCAGATGAGTATCATTTTCTCATCCTCTTCAGTGCAATTATCTCAGTGATTTCATATATAACTAGATTATTTTTGTCACCACCTGCCTTCCATTCTCATCTCTTATTTCTACATAATTGCAAACACTTTAAAAATAAATCAATGTTCACTCTTTGAGCTGTGCAGGTCTATGAGTTTTAATAAATGTACAGTGGCGTTTACCTAATATTGCAGTATCATGCAGAATAGATTCACACCTCAAAAAATATCTCCTGTGTTTCATCTATTCCTTATTCCTGTTCTCCCCAATACCACTGCTCTGTTTATCTTTAATGTAGTTTTACTTTTCCAAATTGTTATACAATTTCATTAGTACAGTATCTTTCCAGATTGGCATTTTTCACTAAGGAATATTCACTCTAGTTTTATTCAAGTGTTTCTGTGGATTATTTATTGCAATTGATGAACAATATTCTATTGGGTGCTTGAAGCACAGTTTATCTATTCACCAAAGTCGGTATATTTGAATCAGGATGTTTGTTGAGAAAATTTGATATATTATAGATGAACAGAAAAACAAACAAGTCTTGGTTGTTTGTGGTTCAAGTCTGTGCTTGAACCACATTCTATCTGTTCCCCAACTAAGGGACATATAGCTTAAACCATTTTTTTTTACAATTATAAATAAAGCTGCTATAAAGATTCACATGTGGATTTTGGGAAAGAGGCACATTTTCAATTCTGTTGGGTAAATATCCAGACTAGTATTGGACCATTATGCAAAAAGACAGTGTTTACTTTTTAAGAAATTATCAAACTGTTTTCTAAAGAGACTGTATCATTTTACATTTTCATCAACAATGACTTATAGTTCCAGTGACTCCTTTATCACCCACAGACATTTAGATTAGGCCATATGAAAAAAATTAAAAGGGCTGAGCCCCGATGGCATAGTGGTTGTGCATGGGACTGCGGCCCACTGGGACGGAGGTTCAATTCCAGCAGTGGGGCTGGGCCTCCTACTCCCACCACCAGAGAGCAGTGATGCCAAAAAAAAATTAGATTAGGCCATATGTGTTACTTGAAGCACTTCCTGATGATTTTCAAAGATTACAGCCTTCAATATGGGTTATATTTTAGCATAAAGTAAGAAAAACTCGGGCTGAGCCCCGGTGGCATAGTGGTTGTGTGCGGGACTGTGGCCCACTGGGACGGAGATTAAATTCCAGCAGTGGGGCTGGGCCTCCTACTCCCACCACCGGAGAGCAGTGATGCCCCCCCAAAAAAAAAAAAACAAAATAAAAAGGAAGAAAAACTCCTCACAACTGTCCTACAGAATCATCATAATACGTGGAGAAGGATGGAAGCTGTTAAGAATTGTTCAATGTAGTCAGATCCACAACCCACACCTATGTAAGCATCAGTAAAGAGCCCCAAAGGTGAATTTCATTGCACCCATCTGTTGCGAACTGTCTGTTTCTTTTGTTAAAACCCAAAGGTGTCCATTTGGGAACTCAGGTGCAATGACCCCCGAGAAATTGATGCCGCCAGTGTGCCAATCTATCACGTTGAGGGTCTTCTTATTGAAAGTTGTAATCTTTGAAAACCATCAGGAAGTGCTTCAAGTAACACATCTGGCCTAATCTAATTTTTTTTTTGGCATCACTGCTCTCTGTTAGTGGGAAAATTTTCACCATTATAAAAAATATTGTCGTTGTTATTAGGTACCATCATTAATTCTGACTCAAAACATCCATATGGATGGCAGAAAGAAACCACTCCATGAATGTGCGCCATCTTGATGATTGCTCCCATGCCTGAACCCATCATTGCAGCCCCAGTGTCAGCACATCTCACTGATGGTCTTCTTTTGTCACTGCCCTTCCACTTTACAAAGCATGCTGTCTTCCTGATAACATGTCCAAAGTACATTCTGGCGGTGTGTTTTGTACAACAAATTTGTTTTCTTTTGTCTGTCAGCTGGACTTCCAATATTCTTCCCCTACATCATCACAGAGGTCCCTTCTATTCTTCGTTTGCTGGGAATTTGCATCACAAAAAGTGTTGGAATTTGAAAAAAATCTACAGTAATCAATAATTATATTAATTTTTTTCTTCAGCTTCTTGAAATAGTGAATTATGATCACTAATTTTGATTGCTGAACTATTCTTGAAACCTTGGAATAAATTCCACTTTGTAATGAAATGTAATTCTTTTAACTCACTCTTGAATCCAATATGTTAATATTTTGTAGAAGATTTTTAGATAAATATACTTTCCTTCATGTGATGTACTCATATGCATCGGGTTTTAAAATGCTAGCTCTAAAAATGGAGTTGGGAAGTATTCCCTCTACTTCTAATTTCTGCAAGATAAAGTAAAGAATTTTTATCATGCATCATTCCTAAAGTATTTGGTAGAATTCACTAGGAAAATCATCTTCACCTAGTGGTTTCCTGTTTGGAATGTCAACAATTGTTGATAACATCTCTTAACTAGATATAGAGTTATTGGTATTTGGCAATTTAAGCCTTTCAAAAGACAGATCTATTTAATCTAAATTATCACTTTGCTGCATGCAGTTGCTCATACACTTTCATTAATATCCTTTTAATTCCCATGTGGTAATTAGTGATAACCCATCTTTCATCCATTTCAGACATTGTTTATTTGTTTCCTACCTCTTTTCCTTAGTTACCCTGGCAAGCTTTAAACACTGTATTGACTATTTGCAGTAACCAGCATTTAATTTATTATGATTCACTCCTGTTTGCTATTTGATAATTTTTATTATTTCTTTGGGGTACTTAATTTAGAATTACTTTTTCTTCTTTCTCTTTTTTATGAACTTCACATAAATGATTATCTTATATCTTGTTTCTTTTATAATGTCTGCCCTCAGCTCTGTTTGTGCCACATCTCACATATGTTTATGCTGCATTTTCATTTCACTCAGTAAATAGTCTTAAATTTCTCTTGAAATTTCCTTTTTGACTAATGTACTTTTTAGAACAGTGATTATTAACAACTGGTTGTTTAGGAATTATAGCTATATTTATGTTTAATTTCAGTATCCCTAAACATACTCTGTGTAATTTATACTCTAAATGTGTTGAAGTGTAGTTTATGGTCCAAAATTTGATACATTCTGGTGAATGTTCCATGGGAATTTGATAACAATATATGTTCTAAAGTCATCAGATAGTCAATTGTATAAATGTCATGTAGATCAAGTTGATTGATAGTGCTACTCACTTCAGCTATATGCTTAATGACTTTCTGCCAACTAGATGTATCAATTAATTAGCAAGGAGTGTTGAAGTCTCCAACTAAAGTAAAAGATTTGTCTTTTTCTCCTTTCAACTATCAGTTTTTGGCTCATGCGTTTTGACACTCTATTCGTAGGTGCTTACACGCATAGACTTGCTATGTGTTGTTGTAACATCCACTTTTTTAACATTATTGATGCTTCTGTTTATTTCTGATGGCTACTCTTCTGTTCATACATGTTTTGCCTGAAATTATTATAGATACTTTAGGTTTCATCCGATTGATTAGTATTAATCAGTATTGCACTCCTCTCTTTACCCCTTGTTTTTATATTTAGAGTGCAATTCTTTGTGATACCATGTAGCTAGACTATGTGTTCCTTTTGTTGATGGTGGTTTGTTTGCTTATACATCAACAAGGAAAACCTGTTACTACTGTGTTTGTGTTTCAGTTTTAGTTTTGCACATAGATCATTCACATTTAAAGTTACTATTATGGTTGAGTTCATGAGTCCATAGATCTAACGTTTGCATATTCTACCAATTGCATTTGTTCTTCACAATATGTTGTATACCTTCACAAATTAAAACAAAAAACATTTTACTTTCTGCTTTCAATGAAATAATTATATATTTTTTGCTTTGTTTCTTCTATGGAAATCAGAATTCTACTTCTCTTTTAAGCTTTTGGCAACTGATTTCACTTGGAGTTTACAATATACATTTAAAGCTAAACTAAGTCCACCTTCAAATAACATTGGACCATTTCATGGGTAGTGTAGTCTGCAATGCTATATATGATATTAGCATCATCCATTTCATTTACTCATACTCTATACCATATAATCTTTATTATGTGGCTGCTATTGTGTTTGGAAAACAAACCATGAATAGTCATGAGAAGAATGGAAATTACAGAACAATTCACTGTGTTCATGTGGAACCTGTACATGGATCAAGAAGCAGATGTTCCAGTAGAAAAGAATATTGCACACATTACCCTGAGGAAGGGTGAGCATTAGAGTTGTATCCATTCACTATACTTACAGTTAAAAAAACTGGGTTATATGAAGAAGAATGCAGCACCACAATTGGAAGCAGGTCTGTTAACAACAGCATACACGTGACACAACCTGTGAGTAGGTTTTTAAGCATTTGCGGATGAAGATTGCAACCTTAAGTATGGATTTAAACTCAATGTAAAGAAGGCTAAATCCTCACACTGCACTCTCAAGATAAATGTAGAAAAGATGGAAGTTGTCAAGGATTTTGTCTTTCTTGGATCCACAATGTTCAATCTAACAGCAGTCAGGAAATCAAACAATACATTGCATTTTGTAAATATACTGCATACGGTTTCTTGAAAACGCTGATGAACAAGAATGCCATTTGGGGAACTAAGGTGCTCCTTCTTCAAGCCATTATCTTTTCATGTGAGAGTTGGACATTGAATAAAAAAGACCAAAGAATGGCATTTGAATTATGTTGCGGACCAAGAATACTGGAAGTACCAGGATTGCTAAAAGAAGAAACAAACCCATTTTTGAAGAAGTACAATCAGAATGATTCTTGTATACAAGGATGGCAAGATTTTGTCCCATATATTTTGACCATGAGAGACCAGTCCCTAGAAAAGGACATCCGCAAAAAAGAGGAAGAACCTCCACAAGATGGATTGACACGAGAGCTGCACACATGGACGTTAGCATAAGAAAAAGTGCTTTGGTATAGCACTGGACCAAGTAGGATCCCATTCTGTTGTGTAAAGGGTCTCTATGACTTGGAACTGACTTTATGGCATTTCCCAACAATAATCATCACATTACAGAAAAGTTATCTTACAGATTAGGTAAGAAATATTATTTACATTTGGGATGACTAAGGTTTATTGTGCAAACCTGGTGGATAAACACACATGGGATTAATTGAAGGGCAGCAGGATAAATGGCTCATTGAGCCTCACCCTTCTTGTTCTCTGGTCTCTTGTTCTCGCAAGGGCAGACCAGGGTGTGGCTGCCTTAGCTAGTTCTCTGCCTCAGCTGACAAGGCTCACTTCCTGGGAGACAGACCTGAGGAGAAGCCACATGGACCTACCCTGATGCAGCCCTGGGTGCTGGAGAAGGTGCGTGGAGAACCCTGCCAGCACTGAGACACACGATCACCAAATTGGCTTTCCTCCTGTGTTTGATGTCCTTGCATATGTTTTGTCAGTTTGAGAAGGATTTTGTAGATCGGTATCAGAAATATGGCTATTGTCAGACAGACAATACTAGATTCCACTGGGCTGACATGCTGTTTTAATGTACACTTACTTTTTATATCAAACTCTCTTATATACATATACATATGTATATATTTCTCTACCCTACCCAGACTAACACAACATTCATTTATTCATTCTCGAGTGTCTGAACTTTAATATTTTTTGTCCCCATGAAAGTGATTAATTTCTTTAGTATAGTTTAGTTTAGTTTAATTTGTCTCTCAATTTTGAATGCTGGTTTCTGTGACTGTACAAGATAGTTTTTACTTTAAATATTTTAAGTCACTTCACTCTCATTTTCAGATTTTGAGAAGCCTACTGTAATCATTTTCCTTGCTCCTCTGCTAGTAACATAATAATCTCCCTAGCCATTAAATTCCACCTTTTTCCACACGGTTTTCCATTTGTCTCTCATTTTGTGGAACTGTAATGTATGTAGCTGAGATTTTGAGGATAGTTATTTCATTGGTATTTGTAAGCATCTTGATTCTATGATTTATTGTATGCCATTCATTTTGAAAATTTAGAGCAGATATTTAATTAGTTCAAATATGTGTGTTTGCTCTATTCTCTTTGGCTTCCAATAACATGCACTGTATATCTTTGTAAGTATCTAACAGTTATTGAGTATTTTATTATCTGTTTTGGGGTTACTCTTTGAATCTCAGTGTTGGAATTTTATATTCAACTATCTTCAGAGTTCCTGTTCCTATCCAGCGGGGTCTACTGATGGGCCTCTTAAAGGCATTCTCCATTTGATTACAGAGTTGTTATTGTTTCCCCCTTGCATTTCCATTCCATTAATTCTTAGAATTTCCTTACTCTACAGTAGCTGCCTGTTCTTGTATGTTATCTACTTTTCCAATGGAGATTTTAGCATTAATTAAAGCTATTTTAAATCCCCTTTGTGTTAATTTCAACATCTGTGCTATATGTGAAACTACTTATGATGAATATTTTGTCTCTTTAGACTGTTTGCCTTTTGGCATTTGACATGTCTTATATTCTTATTAAATGCCAGGCAAGATGTACTGGTGATAAAAAGTACGTAAGTACATAAGCTTCAATGTACAATTTTATGCTAGTCCAGATAGTACTTCTACTGGTCTCAGAGGCTTCAGATACCCTGTATATTTTTTGTGTGTTTCTTCTTGATTTTAGACTTTCATAAGAAAATCAGAAACTATCAGAAACTATGTTTACATTTCATTTTAATCATTTTATTGGGGACTCATACATCTGTTATCACAGTCCATATATCAATTGAATCAGGCATGCATGTACATATGTTGCCCTCATTCTTGGTATCTGGTTTTTTCTTCCCCTCCCTGCCCTTCATAACCCCCTGACAGAGTGTATATTGTTATTATTTTCATATCTCACACTGACTGCTATCTCTCTTCCTCCATGTTTTCTGTTTTCCTTCCCCCTGCAGAGGGCTATATGGTTCTATGTAATTTGTTATGATCGGTTCCCCCTTTCTCCCTTCCTCTGGACCCCTATAGATATGGCACTGATGTGTGGAGGAAAGAAAGATCTATTTTAGTGGATCTGTGTACCTGGTCGAAGAAGCCCTGATGATGATTTGGTGATGCACTGGACTGTCCACCACAAGGTCAG